>VWZS01002958.1:0-61219 GCA_013397075.1 Rhabdornis inornatus
TTTCCATGGGATTCCTGCCCCATGGGAGGGGAGGGGAAGGGCTGTGAGGCAGGAGAGCTGTCAGGAGGGATGGATCACAACAGGCAGCAATCTGGAGGCTGTAAAAATGAATGGGTTGTGTTTCACTGGGTTTGATGTGGTCGTATCATCTGTAAATTATCTACCCAGCCATTTTTCCAGTTAGCCATTATTCTGTCAGCCCAGGGGCTGCCAATTCCAGCCCTCCCAACCACATGCACGGCTGTAAACCTTGAAAGCAGCTGTCTCCAAAGCAAGCCAGTTCGGGAAGAATAGGAAAACAAATTACATAAAAGCAGATTAACTTCTCTTTAACTTCCTTTAAAATATTTCTTCCCCACGGCCTCTGTAATCCCATTTTTAAGGGAATTTGGTCTCTTTATTTGTTATTCTTATCAGTGTGACTTGAATTTAAAGCTTTATGCTTCATGTTTCTGCCCAGGGACCTGTTGTGATGATAATCCTCAGGCTTTTCCACGGTGGGAATGGCTCTTTGAGCAGTTTTCAGCCCCTTGCACTGATATTTCCCATGAGACAAAGCCAGGGAATGCTTGGTGCCTTCAGCTGAAGCTTCTCAGGGATAGCAGCAATTTTTTAGATGTTCTTGGGGGTTTTATTGTTTTCTCCTTTAACTTTGGACTGCTTGGATATGTGGCACTCACCTGCCCAGAGCAGCTGTGGCTACTCCATCCCTGGAAGTGTCCCAGGTCAGCTTGGACAGGGCTTGGAGCAGCCTGGGACAGTGGGAAGTGTCCCTGCCATGGCACTGGATGAGGTTTAAGGTCCTTCCAGCTAAAATCAGTGTGGGATCCTGTGATCCCCAGTCCACAGATCTGAGGCACCAAACAGGCACCAGGGACTGGAGGAGCAGGATCAGCCCTGTGTGGTGCCCAAGGGCAGTGTGACCACCTCAGTGGGCAGCTGTGGCTACTGTTCACTGCCAAAATCCCCCAGGGAAGGGCTGTGCACAGCACAGGAGCCCTGAGCAAGGAGCCAGGAACCCTCCCCAGGAAAATCGCGTGCGGCGTGGGAGCAGAGGCAGATGGGTCCCTTGGGGACAGCAAGAGATCAGAGAATTAAAACTGAATGAGCCCCCTGTGCCCTCTGCAATTAAAGGGAACTTGAAAGAGTTTCAATTTGGTGATATCATTAATTTCCCCTTCTCCTCCTCGCTCCCACTGCAGTTCAGAAGAGTCCTCCACTGTTTATTGACTGAGTGATGAAAGACTTGAGCTGAAGAGACCCAAGAAAAGGAAAGTTTGAAAAGTTTTCAGCCCTTTCATCAGTTCTTTAAACAATGTTCAGAAAAACATGAGAGACAGGCTGTGCTTGAGAGAAATATTGTAATGAAAGCTGCGTGCAGTGGGCTTTGCTGTCCAAGTGTGACTCAAATACTCGCAGCCCGATGTCGTGTGAAGATTTACTTGGCAATTTTGTCACAAACAAGGCTGCTAAGAAGCACATTTATACTTACCCAGCTCTTTCCCTTATTTGCTAAGGAAAAAAACTGCTTTGGTGCACCAGCCAGGTAGGAAATGCTGCATGTAAGAGTTTAAAAATAAATGTATGTGCACATATGTATGGCAGGAGTGCAGGGATCTCGGGGAGCATGGATTGTATGTGTCAAGCATCTCCAAAATAAAACCTGCTGCAGAGCACCCCACATCCAAATATTTCCACAGATTTCTGCCCTGTGTTTCTTCTCCTGTAATTCCTTGCGCTCTTGTCCTGGAGCTGGAAGGAAACTGAGTCCACCCAGGATGGTCCTGTAGGGGATGGGAGCAGCAGAGGGATGGGGTTCCACACCAACAGCCCAGCCGTGCCTGGAATTGCTGCCAAGTCTCATTTGCCACAAAATCACAGAATCCCACAATGGTTTGGGTTGGGAGGGACCTTAAAGATCATCCAGTTCCAACCCCTTGCCAGGAACTAAAAGGATGATTGGGATCTGTGGTGCTGGAAGGGTTAACATGGGAGCCCAATTAGAAAGAAATCCTAATTATTTCAGCAATCAAAAGCAGTGATTCACCTTATGAGGGAGCCAACAGATGCCATCAGCACAGACATTTTCCTTGTTTATTTTCTTGTCTTCTCAGACTGGGAGGAGAACGTGGGGGATCCCATTCCCGGCCATCTGGCATTAGTGTGAAAAATACAGTGTGAGATATTCCACAGTTGTCTCAGCAGCTCCCTTCTGGATGACAAATTCCCATGTTCTCATGTCAGCTTTGGTTTTTTCCAGGCTCTGCCTGCCCATGAGACAACCCCAGGAGATCAGTCCCTTTACACCCCCAGCCTCAAGCAGCCCACACTTCGGTGCCTTATGAAAACTGGGCATCCAGGGAATAATTTTTGGTCAGAACTGAGAATTTTAAACACTGGGGTCACGGGTGGTGAGGCTGGTGCTGATCATGGGGTGCTGCCCTTGTGGGACTCCAGTGCTGGCAGGTGATGCTGTGCATGGACTGATCATCAGGGACAAGCCCAAACTTGGCTTGGTGCTGCATTTTTGCACCTTCCCAAGCACTACAAATTGGGAATATGGTGTAACCACATCGTTCACCCACTCCCTGCAGAGAGCAGGCCACGAAAGCTGAGTGACCAAGGCCAGCCTGAGGTGACATTTCAGGCACCATGCTCTCCTTGGCACCTGCAGCTGCCTCCACTCCACTCTGCATTTGTCTCAGAAAGACTAAAAAATGAAAAGAAGCTCCCATCCCAATTTCCTCCTCCTCGTGTCCCTCAAAGCTGCTCTGTGAATCACCCTGGACACCATGGCACCAAGGAGCAGCTGTGGGAGCCTGAGGAGCTCTGCGTGCCCAGAACTGTCTCCTAGCAATAGGCAAGATGTGAAAACCTCAAAATAACTCCTCCTTCCTTTTCTTGTCAGTGACTCACGCTGTTCAGCATGGCATTTGGGGTTTGTTAGGATTTTTGTCCTTGCTTTCTTGCACGTGTGGGGTGAAATGAGGCTGGGCAGAAGGTACAGGTGCTGCCTGAATTTGAGAAGCCAGGAACATCCCAGGTGTTCACACAAGCTGGATGCACTCACAGCCTCCGACACATGGGAAGAAGCTGTGGCAGCTGTGATGATTTGCAGTTAGAGGTATTTTGCACAACCCGAGCAGGGAAAGCATCAACTCTGCTCTGCTGTGTCCCACCAACACTCAGTGGATGCTTTTCAAAACGGAGGGGAAATGGTTTTGGATGTGTTTAGTGTTTGGAAGTTGGGAATAACCACACTCAAGGTGATGGAGTGATACAGTCTGAAGTGATGTGAGGTGGTGTCTGGCCTGACAGGGGATTTAGCAGCAATGCTGAATAAAAAAGGAGCAGGTTTCCTGTTCTGCTGTTGGATTTTACACCATCCCACTGCCAAGCTGTCATGAAGGACTATGGAATTGTCCAGGACAGAAATAATTATTTAAAAACCAGACACACACAGCTAAAAGGCCAGATCTCAGTGCCAGAAGTACCTAGACATCTTTCTAAGCCCCCCCATTATTTTCTTATCTTTTTCTTTTCCTGAATAATCCTCACCCTCTACTTCTGATTGAGAAATACCTAAAAATAGTTGTGGAGAAGAACTCTAATGAATTATGCAATGGACATATGCTCTCACATCAAATCTTGATGTTTACTTTATCTGATGTCATGCAGAAGATTGAAGGCTGGGACTGTGCTGGGAATGATCCCAGCTCTGCAGTGGGATTCTAGGTCACATCCCTCCATCTCTGCTCAGGCATGGGAGCACCTGGGAGAGCAGATGGCTGGACAATGTTGCTATGGCTGGTGGTTTAATTTTCCTGGATTAAGGAGCAAGTACTGTGCAAGGAGTTTGATTTGCTAAAGAGGCAGCAGCAACCCTGGCACAGGAAAACCTTCCCCAGCTCCGAGGCTGAGCCGCCTTCTCACAGAGCTTCTGGTAGCACTGCAAATCTCCAGGCAACTCATCCACCAGTCACTTCTCAGTTATTGCCATTTTTATTGCTTATCTCTAGGAAATATCCAGCCAAAAAAAAAAAAAGACAATTTAAAATCTACCTCCTAGCCACACCAAGTGTGAAGCGCCTTATCCTGAAGTGACTGCAAGAAAGGGGAGAACAAAAATCTTTCCCTGGTTTTCTAATTCCTTCTGTTTCTCCTCACCATGGTGAATCACAAATTTCAGACCTGCTGGCTCCAAACCAAGGCTGCTCCCAGAACATCTTCATCCAGCATGTCCTGATCCAGGGAATGCTCCACAAACCTGCAGCTCTCTGCTGCTGCTGTGCCCCAGGTGAGCTGGCTCCAGCCACCTCTGCAGCTCCTGGCTCCCACATTCTGCTCCAAATGCAGCTGCAGCTCCTCAGGAACTCACATCTGGCAGCACCGAGCCCTGAGAATTCGTAATCATAACAACCATCTCCCACACCAGGGGTTTTTCCAGCTGAACTTGGACAAATCTTGTCCTGAACAGTAAATAAAGAATGAGGTATCGTCCTGGAAAAAAGAATTGCTAACCTTAACAGCTTCAATCTGACAGGAATTAATTAGGAATACAAAAAAAACCAAAAAAAAAAAAAAAAAAAAAAAAAAAAAAAAAAAACAAAAAAAAAAAAAAAAAAAAAAAAAAAAAAAAAAAAAAAAAAAAAAAAAAAAAAAAAAAAAAAAAAAAAAAAAACAAAAAAAAAACAAAACAAAAAAACCAAACCAAAACAAAACAAAACAAAACAAACAAAAAAAAAACAAACAAAAAAAACCACAAAAACACCACTATTTCAGAGATGGATACATGGGGGTAAATTGATTCCAAGTACAAATTCCATTGCCTTCCACTGAAATCCATTAGGAGTGGATTTAGCCCAGTGTGGGTGCACAACATATCACTACAAACTCATCCCTAAACCACATGGACAGATGTGAAGATTACCACGAGGGGTCTGAGATTTAGAATTTATAAATTAATTTCTTGTTTCTCTATAGAAGGGCATAGCAGGATTATATGGAGAAAATTACACATTCTTGTATTGAATTTTAGTTAGGAGCAGCTTCGAGATAAAATTAACCAGAGTAGTGAATGGATTATAATAAAACAACACTGATACTAAAATAAAAAGGGAATTACTCTCTTACTTTCACACCTATCAAATTGAGAGGAAGAAAAAACCTACAGTAGCACAGTGTGTATTATCAGGACAGTCAATGAGACATGAAACAAGGACGAACTCCATTTGCCTGGGCAAAAAGCCCAGCTTGGAAGTAATTGCTGTAGTGGTGTAGCAGCTGCAGATATAGCCAGATCAAATCCAAAGATCAAACGCTTATTTCATTTTGATAAAAGTCATTAAACCACAAATCAACTTACTCTGGAGTACAGTCAGGAAATAACTCTGTATATACCATCTGCACATAACTCTCCCCTAATAAATTAAAGCAGTGACAGCAGATTTCTTTTGTGAAATCCTCAAAGTTATATTTCATTAAGTATCAACATCTCTCATGTGGATTTGATTGAGCAGATAAGCCCCTGCACGGTGTTGCAGAGCAGAGCAGGGGATTTCTGGGCTCAGTGGGTGTGCTGGGGCTGCCTGCCTGCCCTGGCAGGGCAGGCACAGGTTTGAAATATTCTTCTGAAAACTAACAGAAGAGCACAACTGTTGGATGTTTCTAATGAAACCCCATCAATTTGAATTGCTGGGTATTAATGGATTCCTTGTCTGTGCTAAGCCTGGAGATGTTCTTACCTCAAGCCAAACTTTTCAAATGTGAAGCAGGAAGGGAGGGAGTGAGTCCCTCATCAGGACTCAAAGCCAGGCAAAGCCAGGCCACCACAGGTGATGATATGAATAATGACATTTATGCTGCAGGAATTTAATTAGACTGGGAAAGAATTTGTAGAAAAGATGTCACAATAACTCAAGACAAAATGAAAATCAGTCCTAAGACATTCAGTCCCTAATTAGTTTGGGAATAGTAGATTAAAGATAAACTTAGAAAAATTGGTGGAGTGACTGGCTATTAGGGGCCACGAGAACGGAGGATGTCACCTTAGATTTTTCATTTTTTGATGCCTTTCGAGAAGACCAAGTACAGAAAAGGAAATCTAAAATCCAGGAGCTGATTTCTTTTCTTTCTTCGAGAGATCAAACGTTTTTGCTTTCAAAAAACCCAACGACAGCCACAGCCTTGGTTGTTGACACTGATTTTTTTTTTTCCTGCAATAATGAGCTGCGTGACACCTTGGTTATATATGGAAAACAGCAACTCTGTGTACAGACAACATTCAATTTCTGTGTACTACTGTTTGAAAAGCAAGGGAAAAAAGGTCTTTCTGATCATCCACAATAAGTTATTTTCTCAGTGCTGGCTTGTTCTGTGCAAGACAAATGAAAGGAATAACAAAGCAGGATGTTCACAAAAGAACCAGGAAGATTTTCGAGCTCAGTGATTGATCTGGATGTGTTCACATTTAGGCAGGAAGAAAAGGAGTTTATGCAAAATATTTTGCAGTCACCATTAAATTGATTTTAAAGCTTTGTGATTCTGGTGGAGCTTTTCCAGCTGAGCCTTCATGTCCTACCTGGCTTCAGGGTGCTGATGTCCTTCATGTCAGGGGCTGCTTCCACCCCTCCAGTGCCAGCAGCAAATTCCCGCTGACTTCCAGCTCTCCCAACATAGCCACGGAATCATGGAATGCTTTGGGTTGGAAAGGTCCTTAAAGGTCACATCATTCCAACCCCCTGTCACCTCCCAGGTTCCTCCAAGCCCCATCCAAGTGCTGGCCTTGAGCATTTCCAATATATTGACCACACAAAAATAAAAGCCACATACTTGGGGAATCCAAAAACTTTCATTTTATGTTCCTATTAAAGGAAGAGATTTGAAGGAGGAAGCAGGTTCACCAGGCTGAAATCCTGGGAAGAGGTCATCCTGCAGGGGATTATCTGTCCAACATCTCCATGGCTCTCTCTGAATTCTCCCTAATTCCCATGAATTCTTCCCCTGGCTTAGGCAGGAAAACAAGTCAGGGAAGTGACCCATCCTTCATCCTCCAGAGGTATTCAATTGAAACAAAAAGAAAGGAAAACAAAACACAGAAAAGACAATAATGTCCTGTCTGCCTGCCTTGGAGAAGGGATCTCACCCCTGCATCCCATAGGTTGTTAAATCTGTCACACACTGCGTCTTCTTCTATTTTATCCCAAGTGGAACAGACTCAGCCAATCAGGGAAACTCAAAATTAGGAAGAAGATACATTTAGTAGGAAAAAACGAGCATTACATGGCTTTTAAACATGGTAACAGCGTTAGCAGAGGCTGTTTTGTGTTGGCATTCAACTACATCCCTGCTTAAAATCATTCCTTCAAACACTACCTAAAACATGACAGGGGGAAACAGGAGCTATCCAAAATCTGCTTCCCAAATGCTTAATTTGCTGAGTTTCTTTTTAGTGTAGATTTCATGCAACCCTATCTATCCTCATTTCTCCCCTAAAGAAATTCCCATGGCTGTGCCAGAGCCCTTCCTGCACATCGTGTCCCTGAGAACGCCCTCATCACCACAAACCCACTGTGCTTTCAACAAAATCCTGCACTCTGCAGCTGCCCATCTTCCAAAATTCCTCTCTCTGACCTTCCTCAAGGGCAGGGCTATTTCCCCCACCTGCAGGGCAGTGTGAAATGCTGCTCTCAGCCTTGCAGTGCATATGGTGCTCCCCATGCTGTGCCCAGTGCCATCCCTGTGCCATGGCCTCGGGCTGTCTGTGCAGGTGCAGCACAGGCTGCTGCTCTGCTGCTCATTCCCGCTCGTTACTCGCTCTCCCCACTCCTCTCCTCAGCTCCACTCATGCTGTTCTCTCCTTTGCTGGATTGCTAAACCCAACTACGAATAGCATCCTTCAAAACAGTCAATCTGCCAGGCTTTTCTTTCGACCTTCTTCAGGGTCATAGAATAGTTTGGGTTGGAAGGGACTTTTGAAGTCGATTAACCAACCATCAAAATAGGTTAAAATAGGTTTTTTTACCTTTTTCCAAACATTTTTCATTATGAAAGATGAATAAATTACATTACACACAACAGCAGGCTGAAAGTCTGCTTGAATTTTCGAGTCCAATTCCCACAGCCAGGGAGAAGAGGGATTTTTGTCTTGCCAGCACATGAGACTGGATGCCACTTTCTTCAAATCTCACTTTGTTTGCTTTCTGTATTAGAACAAGAGAGATTTCCGAGTGAGGGGTGGGTGGGTAACACCCACCTGGTCCAGGTCAGGCTCCTCAGCAGCCTCCTGATGCTGCCCCAGCAGGGGCACAAGGGGATGGGCTGTGCAGGGAGCTCAGTGGGATGGAGAAAAACCCAATTCTTGCACGGGGAGTAGGCAGGGAAGAGGGCAAGCACGGCAGATGGCAGAGCTGAAGCAGCACCCAGTGGCTCGTGCTGCATGACAAGCTGTCAGCATCCCTGGGAACAACAACCCTATAATTACACACATCCCTCTCACCGTGTCTCCCTGCCTGGAGAATCCCTCTGCACAACCCCCAGAGGATCAGAGGCACAAAAAGAAGGGTGTCACACTGCTGCCTTGATGGGCTAAAAACAGAGACCAGACAGAATTGAGGGAATAAAAAGCTGATATATTTTTTTGAAGGACCTTCAGGTACATTTAGGGCAGACAAAGCCCCCCAGGGGCTGCACCCAAAAATGGATCGTGGGTTTTCACACTTTTATAAGTTTGGTCCATTTGCATATTCGGGGTTAATGTTCCAATTACAGCTCCAGGTAATGAAGTCATTTACCCCAAGTTTGCTCCCCCCAACTCACTTTTGTTTCCATCCCTGGGGCCCTGAGGCAGTGAGGTGTCCTGGATTGCCAGCCTGGAGAGGAATTGTTGTGTCTGCCCAAAATGGGAGAGCAGCAGCCAGCACTGGATATGGAGTTTGGAGTTATACACTAAAGAACTGCAGGATTACAAATAGATGAAAAATAGACAAGCTGCAATCCCAAGGCATCAACACCAGCAAGGGGCACTGGGCAAGCCCCTGACAGGGAGAGGAGCTCGTGCTGTGCTCGGCCAGAGCAGCCCCGGCCCCATCCCCGCCTGGATCAAAGGACACTCGGGGCTCTCCCCTGCCCTCACCCCACCACATCACTCAGCCAGCACTGAGAGCATCTCTAAAAGCTCAGAACATACAAGTCTTCTATTTTAATGTTGAGGTCTGAATCAGAGCAGAGTTCAGAGTTTACTCTCTTTAAGATCTATAAAATTAATTACTGCTCACTTGACAAAATAAATTGACCCTATAATCAGGTTTCTAAAAATGCAGTTGGTGTACTTTGTGAAATTACATTTGTACACAGTAGCAAGTTCTTCCCTGCCTTACACCTCCCCTAATGCTCTCTTCAGTGAGTATAGGGCTGGCAGAATTTAACCTCTAATATAAAAGTGGCATGCACTTATTTCCCTGGGGAACTGACCCAATCCAGAGCATTGCCTATTTATAGCACTTTCAAAAATAAATCGTGAGGCAAGAGGGTAGAAAGGCTGTTAGGAAAGGCTATATTTGTTGATAAAACTATGAAAAAAAGTAATAAAGCTGTGTGTTCCCATCCAAAGTTACTTTCAGTGGGTGTTGTAAATTTTAAATTGCTACTAAAACTGTGCAACTCAGAACTAAAGTGGGGTCTGAAATCCCAGAACTGTTTGGGTGGGAAGGGACCATAAATATCATCCAGTGCCACCCCTGCCATGGCAGGGACACCTCCCACTGTCCCAGGCTGCTCCAGCCCCAATGTCCAACCTGGCCTTGGACATGGCAGGGACACCTCCCACTGTCCCAGGCTGCTCCAGCCCCAATGTCCAACCTGGCCTTGGGCACTGCCAGGGATCCAGGGGCAGCCACAGCTGCTCTGGGCACCCTGTGCCAGCCCTGCCCACCCTCCCAGGGAACAATTCCTGCCCAAAATCCATTCCCCTTTGTCCTGTCACTCCATGCCCTTGTGAAATGCTGCACAGGCAGACAAACCTCCCTGCTGGACCCTCCCCAGGGCAATCCTGCAGCAGGATGGTGGCGTTGGGGTGGCTCCAGGACAGCTGAGACGATAGCAGGGATGTTTCACAGCTCAGAGCTGTGAGGCAGCAGCAGCAGGATGGGGACTCACTCTGCAGCTGTGACAGAAGAGAGAAGTCCCTGCTGGAGGGAAGGGGCTGGTCACCCCAAAGCAGCAGCCAGCACGGACAGGCAGACGGACACGACCCGCAGCAAACAACAGAGTGAAGTTATTTGGCACCACAGATGGGCCCTGAGTCATTTCTTGGATCTGTCTCCAAACACAGTGTGACAGTCAGAGCTACAGACAGGTTTTGGAAGAGCTTGGCAAGGAGGAGACAGTGATAAATGTGCCAAATATCCTCTGACCTTCTAACTGTCCCGTTTTCCCATGGCTTTGTCCTGCCTGTGGCTGCAGTTGCCATCAGCCGAGCACACAGCACAGCACTGCAGCCCCAGAGACCACTCCAGTCACTGGGCTGGAGAGGTTTTATTCCAAAAAAATCCAGGATACTCGAGGAAAGCTCTCTTAGAGCTGACTCACTGAATAATCTTTGAGAATCACAGCCGCACTTGGCCTGGAGCAGAGGAAAGATGAGAAATTGCCCATCTCTGATGCTCATGAATGCAGATTTCCATGCATTCATCACAAGCATCACCTGCCCATGGCACTGTGCAGCTGGCAGGTGCAGGAGAAGCTGATCACAGGGAATGTTTGCCCGTGGGGAGCCAGGCACGGGGGACACGGGCTGGGGGCAGCCAGGAGGGAAGAGACATCCTTTCAAAAGGAACCACAATCCTTTCATTCTCCTCGTGTTCTTCTGGAGAGCTGTGAGTGTTTGTCCCCTTTCATCCTCTTTTATCAGCAGAGAAAACCAGGCAGGAGTGACACTCGAGCAGAGCAGCTTCCCTGTGCCAGCAAAGCCAGACTCAAAGTCACGGCGCCGACTTCCTGTGATGAAATATTGATCCAAAACTCTGTCACACAAGAAGCAGTTTTAAATCACCATGTTTTTATGTACAAATATTTTTTTTTCCCCCAACTCCAGCCTAGCGCTATCAGATCACTTTTCTAAGTTATGTATGAAGAAAACTGACTTTTAAAAAGGCTTTGTGAGGAATTTCAAAATTAATTATTGCTTTCAGCTTGAAATTTTTAAAATTCATTGTCATTATCAGCAGTAGTAAAATAAAAGAAATTTGTTTTTCTTATTCTGTAGACATTATAGCTTAGCAATCCTCTCTTCTTTATCCTTTGGTAAAAAAAGATATAAAATAAATCGGAAGAAGAATTTTCTTGCAGCAGAGTTACCCAAAACCATGATCAATGTTCTCCAAGCAGGAAAATCTGAAGGAATCAAAGGCTTCATGAAACATTCATGGGAACAATATGCTGACAAATAGTTTCTCAGTCAAAACTTTTCCCTGGCTCTACTTAACATGGCCTGTGTGAGTTCAAGAACTCGTTTCTGGAGCACTGGAAGGCCAGAGGGGTTTAGCTCATCTACTGGGTTTTTTTCCAAACAAACTCCACAAATCCCTTGAGGTGACTTGATGGAGCTAAATAAATTCTCTGCTTCTCTTGGATGTGCTGACTCAACTCCCATCCCAGCCCAGGTCTGGAGCTTCCTGAGCTGAAGGACAACAGGCAGGAGCTGCTCAGCCTCCAGGTGTCCATGAGAAACCCCTCCAGGACCAGAAATCCCATTTGGAGCCAGCCCAGTGCTCCAGCCCCATCCCCCTCTGCTGCACACACCTTCCAAGCCTGGGTTTTGCTCCACATCGACTGCTTTGATGAATTGGGAAATGATTGCGTGCTGGTCATTGGGAAAACTCGCTGTAACAAGGTAAAAATTGGGATGAAAGAAATCAGGTGGCATCCCAGGAGCCATCACTAATTATTTGGTACCTAATGAATGACACAATTTGCTTGTTAACCTTGTCAATCTACGCAGAGTTCTAACTAATTAATAAACAACTGAAACTACCAAGGGTCTGAGATGGTTTTGGTCGACTTTGACCCAGAGTGGCTCCTCCACTGACCCTGGCATGTTGTTAGAGCTCAGTGACACAGGGTGAGAGGCACCACAGCACAAAATGCTGCTCAGATGGACTTGGCAAGACTCTGGGAATAAAATGTCGTGGCCTGAAGCTGTGCCACCTTGCTGGGATAACATCCAATGTCTGCTGTCGAGCTCCATGAAGCAGGGTAATGAGTGAGGAGCTCCTGGCTGGCCCAGGCAGGGCCCTTGTAGCCAGCACAGGGCTCTGCTGTCACCTGGCCAGGGCCACACCGAGTCCTCACCACGAAGGGACCTTTGCAGGAGAGCCAAAACCCAAGGGACAGCTAAAAGAGGACAGCCAAAATCATTCCTGGTGCTGCTGTGGGAGCTTTTCAGTCATGGCTTTTCATGGTGAGGATTGCTCAGAGACTCAAGAGTCCTTTGGGGCTCTTCAGGAATAAATGAAAACCTGTGAAAGCTTCCAGGGTGTTTCAAGTGAACAAAATTTGGGTGTACAACTACACCCTTGAGCCTGGAATCAAGTGGAGACAAAGAGTGGAAGACACCTTCCACAGAGAATGCACTCAATTCTTTCCTTGAGCTCTCTCTCTCTCAATTCCACCTTTTATTGACAGATGCAAAGTAAGACTAATGAACTATTGATAACCCTGGCACAAAGGATTATTAGACAAAGCAATTTCATTTGGGGGGGCATTGATTTATGTGTCACAACCAGAGTACAAATGAAAATGGCAGTTAGGAAGGATGAAGTTGAATGCTAAACAGGTGAGCATCCTGTTTATTCCTAATTCCTGCCTTAAATGCACTTAGACACATTTACCTGTACCTCTGGATATCCTACATAATTAAAGATATGGTTGCAGATTTTCTAGTAATTAATGGTATTTGGAGAGAAACCTGAAGCAACCCAAATATTAAAACAGCGCTGGTGTTTTGAAGGGCCTGAACCTTGATAAGATATCAGACTGAAGAGCTGAGTTTGAACCAGGGATTCCCAAAGACACACAAAAGAGATGTGCAGGCACAGAGGCAACCCACTGTGTAAAAACAGATGAAAAGAAGGGGTTTGTCCTAAAACAGCTCAAGCAAAGTCTGAAATGTGCCTGAGATGGAGAGGCTGGAGCAGAAGGGTGGGTTTTACCACGGCACACTCCACTGCCCTGTCTCACACCAGCCCACAGCCTCTCAGAGAGCTGGAGCCCAGCCCATGGAGCTGCTGATCAGCAGCTGTGAGGAAATAACTCTGGTCCCAAGGGCCAGGCAGACACTGCTGCCAAATTTTAATTCTCATTGTCTGTGGCACTCACCTGACATTTAATGTGATGCCAACTGCTGCGTTGTCGTGAAACCAGGAGTGAGATTTGTCCTCTTTTGGTGAAACCAAAAGGAAATTTCAAAGCCTAAGACATAGACACCTGATTTTGTGGGCTGCAAAGAGGCAGCCAGCCCCCATTTCTGTCTTTAAAAGCTCTCTCCAGCTCTCCTGGTGTGTAATCTATCCCCTTTTAAAAAGCATTGTCGTGGCCTCTCCCCCAGCACGAGGAGTCCCTCCACATCCCAAACTCACATAAAACAATGGAAGGGCAATGCCCAGGAGATCTGACAGTGCTAAGGCTAAACCAATCCCCTGGATTTCCAGAAGGCTGCTCCACTTGTGGTTTCAGTCTGGAAAATGGCAAAATAAAACTGAACTTTAATGAATTTTCAGAGGGAAAAGGTTTCTTTGTTTTAATACAAGCCACAACAAGAGGACATTGCCTTACCTTAGGCTCTGACACTCAAAACCATCTCCAATACTCCAGGGATTAAATTATTTTCTGAAAGCCAACTCATTCCAACCATTATTACTGCTATAAAGCTGTGAGGTTTTTGCTGCCCCCCCTTTCTATTTTTTTCCAGGGCTAGAAATAGATTGAACTGGCACTTCAGGATGCTGAGCTGCAGTTTCAGTTGAGCTCTGTGCTTCACAGAGATTTATCAAAAATGACAAGAATCAGCATCTAGGAGATGTCTTGTAGTGCCCAGGAGCTCAAAGAAAATGCAGCAGTTACAACAGCAACCAGAGAGAAATAAGAAAAGTGGTAGAAAAAGAAACACGTGGTCCTTGAAAATCAAAGCTCTGGCAGGAATGGGCACTTGTGCTGGTCAGCACTGGCCATTAGTGAGCAAAGAATCACTGCCTGCCTCCTCCACATGAAAAACCAGGGAAATCAGCCCTTCATTTCAGTTATAAACTTCCTGGCAGGTACCTGTCAGAGCCCACAAGCTGCAGAGGTTTTCCCTTGTTCCATTTGCAAGCAGCCTGGAATTGGTGGAAGTGAGGAATGTCTGCCTGTGATCACTTCTGAGCTGAGCCATCCCTGGAATAAAACAGAACATCCCATAAATGCATTCTCTTTTTCACCCACGTGCATGCAAAGCAAGTTATATGTGAAAAATGCTAAGGAAAAATGGAAATATCTGGACAGTAAATGTGTATGAACTATAAAATCATCTCCTGGGCATGATCAGCCTTTGCCTGGGTAACTCAACAAACCTAAGCAAACTCTCGTGGCTGAGAACCACCTTGCACCTTTTCACCTGCATCATTCCCACTCCAACAGAATTCAGGTAGATGGAGGCACTGATGGGGACTGGACCCCACCATGCAGAAGCAGCAGCATACTTTCAGTGTTCAGAGCAGGACCAGGAGATAAAATTGACAGATAAAATAGAGATATAAAATTCCTGGGGCTGTTTCCAAGTCCTGCAGTGAGTCAGGCAGGTCTTTGCAGAGAGGGATTAGAGCTGGAGACAAGGGCAGTGAGGGAAACCTCAGCAAGAAATGAGCACCCCCAGGTTTCTTCTCACAAATAATGATTCTAACAAACACCTACAAGAGATAACACTGCTGAACAAAAAGTTTGCATAGCAAAAAGGGATCTGAAAAAGAAACCTCCACAGTAAGAGTCAGGGAGGAGGTTGTAGGTCTCCTAATTCCTTTACAGAGGTCAAAGGCAAATTCCTCCACAAGGAACCAGCACACCAACCATGCTCCCCTCCCCTCCACGAGCCAGGACCTTCCCCTGTAGAGATGTGGAAACAGCCTGAAGGAGTCAGGCTAATCCAGGCAGGAGCAAAATGGAAATAACTCCCACAAGACCATTGGGAAAACTTAATCCAATCTTCTCTTGTGAAGCAGATATTATTCCCCTTTTACTTGCCTTCAGTGGTGATAAAGTGCAGACAAAGGAGATAAGGGACTCCACACCTCACATTTCACCACTCCAGTAAATACACTCCTCACTTTCGCTTATCTTTCAGCCTGGTATGGATTTCCTTTTAGCAACCTCCTGAATTACAATCAAATTATACTTCCAGGGCCATTGAATTGCATGCCTTGCAATACCTTAATGGGTTCTGTTCTGGCTGCTCAGGAAGGACTTGTAATCCCTGTCTTCTTCTATATTTCAGGGAGCCTTAAGGGCATGTTTCAGTGCCAGGCAGAACAGCCCAGGCCTTCACCCACCAGAGCAAGTGCCACACAAACAGTGCATGGGCAAGTGAACCTGGAGGAAAAATGTTAATATTGAATGTTTCTTCTTTTGCCTTGCAGTGATTTGGGTGGCACAGTAATCCCAAAACTCTCTCAGACACGAGTTCAGTGTGATTTAATGACACGATCAATACACCAGGTGCCGGCTGCTCTGCAAAATATTTGAGAATAAATGGAAGTTTTAATGCCCAGAAAGAGTGCAGAACAATTCCTCCTGACAGCTTATCTCTTAGATGGGCTTTTATCCTGCAATAAAGAAGTTGTTGCTTTGTTAGCTACGGGCTCTGCAGCAAACAAAACTCAGACTGTGGTCGGGAGCTTTGCTGGGCTGAAATCAACTTTTGAATTCTACAAACATTTAGGTAATTGAAACAGAGAGGGAGAATAAACACTGGCTGAAAGTCTAGAGAGACCTCTTGTTCTGGAGAGGATCTGGAAGGATCTCAGGGATGCAAAATGCCCCTCCTGCACCTGCCAGAGCAGGTCCCAGAGCTGCTGCACCAAAGCAGCCCCAGGGAATCCCTCTGGGTCACCCAGTCCATAAATGCACAGAGGAGAAGCGGGGACACTCTGGGGGAAGAACATCTGGGAATTCAAGGGGGAAAGAACACACAGACCATGGAAAACAACAAAGTCTGAGGTGTGGGGGTCCCTGCTGTGGCAGGCACAGGGACAGTGGGGACCTCACAGGTGCCAGCACTGTGACCTTGTGAAGCCACCAGCCCGTGACACTCGATGCTTTCCAGCTAAATCAGCAGCTTCCCTGAGAAAAACTGCACACTGGAGATAATCAGAGTAGGAACTGCCTCTGTCTGCAGCTAATGGGTGGCAGATAAAAAATCTCCCTCCTCCCTTTATTCATCCTGCTGTTTGTAAAACCTTATCATGTTTTTGGTTTGTTTGTTTGTTTTTTTTCCAATTGTATTCCCAATAAGCCACCAGGTAAGAAATAGTGTTTGCCAGTCCTGAAGAGAAGTAATCTTTGTTGGCAACATTTCTCAGGGAATAAACTGTTCAAATGAGATGTGGGAGGAAATTTCCCCCCCAGACAATTTGAGGAGCTGTGGACAGGCAGCAGATGAAAGGCGAGGAGCGCTGGGTGCCTCGAGCCAGGCAGGGAGCACAGGCAGTGGCTTCAGCAGCTCTGGGTCCAAATGGAAAATTAATTTCTTTCTGAGAGGATCCAAAGTGCTTTTCATGCTGTCCTTTCTTTAAACACTTGGTGATTTAATTTTGCTGAGGGATGAGAAGCGAGGCTCTGAAGGAGGGAGCTCTCCCAAGGCAGCTCCTGAGGCAGCTGTGGGGTCACAGTGACCCTTCCAACATCTGTGCTTGACCACAATATTCAATGTTTTTGCCCTTCACTTGGAGCAGGAATCAACCTCCACGAATCAGGAGTTTATTAAGGCAGACAGCAGGATTTGTGCTGGCAAATTCAGGGTGGAATGAGATCATCTCTAAGGTCCCTTCCAACCCAACCCAACCCAACCCAACCGAACCCATTCAATCATTCTGTGATCAATTTTTGCACTGGTTTTCCCCAGCATTAATGTTTCTGATGACAAAAACAAACTGTGACAGATGTGTTCTACCTTAAAACAGACATGCTGCCTGAACAAGAGGAGAAAAATGGATGAATATGAAAATAGGCATCATGAATATTCAGATACATTTGCAAATTAAGAGATTTCAACTGTGTCCTTGTCCTTTGTGCGTTTTCCACAAATGTTGAAAGGGGAACTCTCCGAGGAGAAGCGTTCATCAGCACAGCAAGTTTTGAAGAAGGAACCCACTCAATCCCCAGCAAATATGCACAACGTGAATATTGTGTGTATTCACAGGAGGATGATTCTGGGAACCTCCAATTAGGCAGCAGCAGCTTTTCCTATGGTCTCAGGAAAGAGCTAAAGAAAAAGGCTTATTTTGATAAATTTTTCAGCACTGATTTTTGAAATGGGAAATACAAACATGAGAAAAAGACAAACTTTGCCCATGAATTATTCCCTCAGAATTTTGAGGGAGGGGATGCCCTCCTCGAGCCAGGCTGGGAGCAGCAGCTACCCTAAGTCAAGTGTGCTGTTAACTGTGTGCAGGCAGCAGCTGAACCTGGGTGTGCTGACCTGCCTGAAAGCCCTGACTTGGGGCCCCCAGCTCAGGAATCTGCTTAATTAATTTTTAATAACCCAACCTTCATCTCTGTGTGCAGCCTGACCTGCTCTTGGGCTGTGCTCAGCCATCGCCTGTTGGATCCCAGAAATCTGGAGTTTTTGAGCTTTCTGTGCCTGGAAGCACAAACTCCAGATTTCTGGGATCCAGCAATCACCACCAGTGCCACCTCTGGCTGAGGGAGCTGCATCCTTGTCTCAAAAACCCACAACCACCCCTTTTCCCTTCCATCACCACCGCAGAGGATGCTGCTGTTGTGTCAGTGTCTCTGATAAGACACCCCAAACCCTACGGAAGCCAAAGCATCAGCATTATTCCCATTATCAATATTCAGCCTTTCAGTTTCATCATCACAGTGAAGGGATATGAAAACCTCTCAGTGTAATCCCACCTGGAGGTTTCCTCCCACACTGACACATTGCACACTTGTCCAGTTTTGTTGGATTTCCCTCAGGGATGCCCAAAAACCTTCAAACAAACCCAATTCATGAGACCCCCAGATGTGCTCATTTTGCTTTTCATGGCAATATGCAGTGAGGGAGGGAGGGAGGGAACAACCCAAACAAGAACAATTTCTGGTGTTTAAAAGTGGAGCTTTCAATATCCTGGCCTGTCTCTGACTTTTTATTTAACTTGGGGAATTCTTCAGTTTACAAAATGGCCCGACAAAGATAATTAGGGTAGAAACATGCCTGACAATTCCAAATGCTCCCTGTTAAGCATATGGGCTAACACCTATTTTTTATTAAATCCCTGGTTTTCAAAGGGTGATACAATTGTATTAGAAGCAGTGTGTAGGTGGCTCATTTTTCCCTCCTCACATTCCTTTTGACAGTAGTTCGAAATAATATTCATCAAACAATATAAAAGAAGTCGAAAGAAATTAATTAAGCAACCTAGAAGGAAAAATAAGATGTCTTTCCAACAGGACTCGCATTATTCAGGTTTACAGTGCAATTTTCTGGGAAGAAAAGGCAGGATAATGGTGTAACCCTGCTTGACTATGAAACAGCACATTCAGAGCATCACTGGTGATAAGAAAATTCTGAAACAGGAGTTTCCTATTGAAGATTTGCTCTGAATATCATGCAATATATACATATATAAATATATATTTCTCATCTATCACTGCTGGCACCTCCCCCAGAAGGAACTGGAGATTTCTGATCCTCTTCCTGCCTTTTGGCATTAAGGGTTGGGGGCAGAGATGGTAAGGCCATGTTCAATTTAATCTTATCAAGTGAACAAAATCCTGCTTTATAAAAGTCTCTGTTGTTCAAGGGTGTTTAAACAAACATTGTGCAGGTTTTGCCCAGCAGCCACACGTGGCACTGCAGGGCTGGATCCCAGCTCTCCAGCTGTAATGAGGATTATCCATGGGCTGCACACTTCATGGCACACTCCCATTCCACTCTGTGTGCTTCCACAGGCTCCTCCAGCTATCCCAACCTCACTGATGCAGCTCTCCCCATCCCAAATCCTGACTGAATCCAACCAGTGTCACCACAGGGAATCCATCTGTGGCCTCTCCAGGCACAGCCCTGGGGGGAAGTTGTGCATCCATTCTGTTCCACTGCACTGCTGCCAGCTCTCCCTTGGTGACATGCCTTAGGGGACACGAAATTCCAGCACTGCCCTTCCTGCATCCAGCCAAAATAACCAGAGTGCACCTGACATCCATCAGTCCCCCAGTTCTGAAAGAATCCTGATTTAACAGGAGATCACTCACCAAAGTAATTTCCAGGTATTTAAACCAAGTACCCATGGAAATCCAAAAAAACTGGTTATGAAAACTTGGATGGAAAGAGCTCAGGATCTCTTTGTGACTGCTGGCAGCCTCCCAGCTGCTTTATTAAACACAATCCTCAGGTGATTCTTAATTTCATGTTCACATTATCAGCTGCTCAGGGTAATACCACAGGAAAGGCCACGGATGGGACAGCACCAGGTTCTGTCACTCCCAGAGAATCTGCTGGGTACAAGGGAGCCACAAGGAAGGGATTGACTGTGATTTATCCAAGAAAATTCCCAACTGTGATTTATCCAACGCATCCTAAATCTTTCTCATCAGATGCTGGTTTTACCTGAGCAATGACTTTGTCCTTCCACCTCCCTGGCTTAAAGCCAGCAGTCAGAACAGACACTGGGCTGTCAGCAGCAGGGCTCCAGCCCAACTAAACCCAACTCCCACTCCAGGACAGGACTGGATTCTCCTGTAGTGCCAGAATTCCCTCGGGCAAGTCTCCCAAAGCTGGATTAACAGTCCCTTGTGCACTTGCAGGGCTGGGGGCTGCCTCATCCTGCCCACCAGCACTGATGCCTTTGGAAGGTTTAGGCTGTAATTGCTTGTAAACCACTTAGGCAGTAAGTGATACAGAAATCCAAGTGGTAATTGTAGCAGAGGCTTGAGATTAATCTATTTTTGGCTTGTCAGACCTTCTTATGGACCTGATTCAAGGCAGGCACTGAAAGCTGTAAAGTGTCCAAAAAGTGACAGGAAAAAATAGTTTGATTAAAACCATTCCAGAGGCAAATCCAATCTTCAAGACACTGTCTGAAACCTATTGGTGTAGCCTGCAGATGAAGCACCCATGAACATCATCTGGGCAGAGATCTGAGGAGAACCACAAAAAGTTTTAAGTCAAGAAAAAAAGGTGCTCTACTTTTGGATTCCCAAAGCAGAACTGTGCAGGGAAAGTCAGTGAAAAAAGGCAGCAGGGTCTGCCAGGAGGGACAGGCAGCTTGTCCTGATCCAGGAATCAGGGCTCTGATGACTGAAGAACATCCCACAGGTTCTGTTTGGCTCACCTGCCCTCAGGTGACACTGTGGCATGGTTGGACACCTGGACTTGATGGCCTTAAAGATCTTTTCCAGCTGTAACGATCCCAGGATTCTCTGACTGCCAGATGCACTGTTTGGTGTGACTGAAGAACATCAAAATTCTTGGCTTATCTCTTAATCTCCCAGAGATGGGAGCACCAGTTCATTATCAGGAACTGGAAACATCTTCTTTCCCCACAGAGCTGCAACATCTCCAAACTTTCCACCACTTTCCATTTTCCATAGCCTCAAGGTCAAGATTACCCTTTATTATTTTTTCCATCATTTCCTTCCCATTTACTTTGGATTAGTGGATGTTCTGTCAATAAGGACTAATGAAATTCCAGGCCAATATAAACTCTGCTCTACGAATGATTCTTTTTTCATACAGACTTTCTGTGAAATAAAAAGTGACTGATGCCACAATATGCTTTAATTATTTTCTTCATAAACTACCAAATTAAATTTTAAGAAGCTGGAGATGTTATCTCTTATTAAATTGGGACTGAATTCAGAGATTTAACTCTTAATGAAACTTCCCACACCAGAAAGGTTTTTTGTAATGTTAATAATTTTCAGCAGCTTGCCATATACAGTATTTCACCAGAGCTTATGATTTTCACATTCCAGCCCCTGCCATGGGCAGGGACACCTTCCCCTATCCCAGATTGCTTCAAGCTCCATCCAGCCTGGCCTTGACACTTCCAGGCCTTTCTAAGCCACACCATTACACAGAGCCTTCAATATTTTAGTTGGGATTTTCTACTCAGTGTATCAGGAAGTTTGTCCAAAAAGCAGCACTGAATATCCCAATGAATATCCCACAGCAGCACAGGTCACAGCACACCTGGAAAACACAGATTAATCAACACCAGATTCAAGGGAAAAGTATTTTCACTAATTTAAGAAGCAAGAAAATCTCAAATTTTCAAAGAAAAACCAGAGGAAAGCTGGTGTGTGAGTAGAACCATGGAAAAGCCCTCCAAGATCACTGAGTCCAAGCACTGTCCAACCCTGCCAAGCCCACCATTAAATCATGCCCCAAAGAACCACATCTACACATTTTCTGAACACCTCCAGTGATGGAGATTCCACCACCTCCCTGAGCAGCCTGTTCCAGAGGCTGACCACCCTTTCAGGGAAGGAATTTTCCCTGATTTCCAATCTAAACCTCCCCTGGTGCAACTTGAGGCCATTTCTTCTTGTCCTATCATTGTTACCTGGGAGCAGAGACCCATCCCCACCCGGCTACAACATCCAGTTTGCTTTGGAAAACACAATGATCAAAATGTGGCACATTCTGGGGCCAACCAGCAAAGCACAAAACCCACAGAAAGTCACTGGATCGTATTTTTGGATCCTGCCTTAAGGAATGAAGAACGGAGTGAGAGATGAAAATGCGGCAGCTGGTAAAAAAATCATTAAAAAGAATAAGGCAGAGATGAGGAAATACTGAAACTGCCAGGAGAAAAAAAGAAAAGGAACAAAGACATGGAAAAAAGACTCTCAGTCTGCCAAAGTTTACACAATTTCATAAAGTGTACAAATGAAGCAGGGAGGAAGGGAAAAGAGCAAACCAGCAGCTCCTGCTGCAGCACTCAGGTGATTTCCAGCCTCGTGCCCAGCTCTGGGGGTGTCCTGCCCTCCTCCCAGGGCCCCTGTGCAATTCATTCCAGCTCAGTTGGCCAATTCCTTCAGGTCACACTGTGACAGTCCCAAGGGCTTCATATCCATGTCCCCCTTTTGGCCAAGAACACCTGGATCCCTCTACTCATGTGGAGTGAATCCCATCAGTCATCCATTCATGGACAGAAATGGACAGTCATGGACAGAAACACTGATTTTTCCAAATGGAAATTTCTCTGTTGTTGATGGTAAAATACTGCTGTGCTTTTTTTTTTTTTTCTGTTTAATTTTATTCATGAGCTGAAGTGACTTTGGGCAGTCACAAACCGATTTTTCACTGTGTTCTGAACAGATGGTTGTTCCAAGAATACCAGCGTCCTGGCAGTGTCAAACAGCCTTGACCTTCCCAAGCAGCGCTGCAGACTTCTTGTTAGAAGGAAAGAAATAAAGAACTTCTCATGTAGTCCCAGATTTTTCTGGATTATTCAACACAGTGGACAATACAGGCACAAACTGTGCTCAAGGAAAAGCTGAGATTCATCCTCAGAAAAGCAGGAATGGCTTCTGGAATCACTGGTGGTGCACAGACAACTCCAAGGTCACATCAGACCCCTCCTTGCAGCAGCAGGAGATGAAGAGATGTGGTGGGAGCCTCCCCACATCATCTCCAGCTCATCCTGCTCTAAGGAGCTGCTGTGATGGGCCATGCAAAGCCCAAAGAAAAACCACAAAATATCCCAATCCTCAAGTTCAGGCTTTATCCAGCAAGGGTCCAGTCACAATTTCCCAGTTATAAATAGCTGGAGTTCACTGTGAGCCTTCAGCAGCCGTGGGCTGGCACAGCTTTGGGGACCTTCGCCGACAGAGCCTTCAGAGGGAAGGCAGCTCATTTTGTTCTGCTTTTGAATCTTTTTTTTAGAGATATAATCCTATTTTTAAGATCATTTAAATATCATCTGTGCTTAGTTCTCCAGAAGCCACATAAAATTTTTAAAAAAGCAAAAAATCCAAGTCAATTTTACTGCAGTTAAATCCCCATGTCCTTAATCTCCAGGAAGAGAGAGGCTGGGTTCCTTCCTGGAGACAATCCTGCTTTTTTGGAACACGTGAATTATTTTGTACCTGATTGGTGTCTATCAAGAGATAAAAACTTCGGGGGCAGCACCTAGGGAGCAGCTCCTGTCACGAGATCAATACCTCATTATGGATTAAACATAAAAGTTAAGCCATCCTTAGTTCTCCAGTTGACAAAGAGTGGCATAAATTCCACGCTGGCATTTGGGGGATTTTGTGCAAATTACTCCAATGACCTCCTGCTAAGAGCAGGTGAGGAGCTGTCACCCTTCCAGCCAGCACTGCCTCAAAGCTCTGAAGTAGCACAGAGGGATTTGGGAAGAGTCCAGGGTTAGGCAGAGAAAAGGAGCCCAGGAATCGCAGCTGGCATCCCTTGGATGGCAGCAAAGGATTCCGAGGCTGATGCTCTGCTGTGTGTTGAAGATGACCACGTGTGAGAGTGGTTGGGTTAAACCAGCTGGCAGCTGAAGCACTGCTCTGGAGCAGGAGGCAATTACAGATGGATAAAGTGTGAGCACTTCTGAGTGAAATCCCTTCCATTTGGAGGTGTCTGAAGTGATGGAACATCCCGGGAAAGGCAAATCCAGCTCTTCAGAGCAAAGCCTGCTCCTTGATGCTGCCTGCCCTGGGTACTCTGTGTCTTTTAATGCTGTGGAGAAGCACTCATTACTCCTCTGGCTCAGAGGTTTAACTAATTCCCAGCAAAGCTTTGTACCCAGGGAGAAGAAAGCTCCACTCAGAGGGTCAGCACTGAGCCTCCAGCAGAACGTGGGCAGGGGAACCAGTTGGCTCCTCTTTTACATAAGGAACAAAATGGAAAAACCAAAGGCTGAGAGGCTGTGGGAGCACAGGGGAAAAATAAAAATAAAATTAAAAAAAAACCAGAATTTAGAATCAGAAATGCTTAGGACACCAAACAGTGGAAAATTCTTGCCCTAAAAACCATGGGTGTGGGCAGGGGACACACTTGCCCCTAACCATGACAGAATATGGGGCTTTCTGCTTCATGCAGCTGATGGCAAATGACAGGGCCTGCAGCTGTGCCAGAGAAGGTTCAGGTTGGATATTAGGAAAAATTATTCACTGCAAGAGTGGTGAAACATTGGGATGGGCTTCCCAGAGAAGTGGTGGAGTCACCATCCCTGGAAGTGTTCAAAAAACCAAGCAGAGGTGGCACACGGTGACATGGTGGTCAAAGGTTGGAATTGATGACCTTGGAGCTGTTTTCCAGCCCTACTGATTCAATGATTTTATGTGTCCAGCTTGGAGAGAGAGAGATCCAAGACAGTAAAAATGCAGCCCAACAAATGCAGCACCAACATTCCATGCTCTGCCTAAAACCCAGTGATTTTCCTGCACTGGTGTCCCCAGTTTCCCATAATTTCCCACTGCTAATTTCACCTCTTAATTGTTTAATGATCCATGGAAAATAGGAGGAGTGATGAATCTCTCTTCCCTCTCAGCATGTGAGAAAATGAAACCATCCAAGCACTGATCCAAACTCCACTAAGTGGAAATTTGGCCCTGGAAAAATTCATCCTGGGTTTTTTCTGCCTTCACCATTTTCCTTCAGCTGTCAGAGCAGCGAGATGAAATAACATCCTATATTCATAGTGCCATCTGCATTCCAAAATCTCCTACTGATCAATGCAAGTGTCCAAAGAACACTTCCAATTTGTCACAATAACCTTCAAAACTTGACAGAAAATCATGCAAGTTACTTCTTTCAGATCTCTCTGCATCTTGTGATTATTTATGCTTTGCCAATACAATTCTAAACATTTTCCTTTGCATTTCCCATATTTCTCAGAAGAACTCAGAGGTTAAAGCCTGCAATGGGTTTATTTTGCTCTCTGTGCTCCTGTTTTGTATTTCTGGACATTTAAGAAACACTGGGATGACTGCACTTGGAGCAGGACCAAAAATGTGTTTGAAAAGGCTTCAAACTGACACATCTCAGAATATCAATAATCAGGATGCTTTGCTCAATTCCACTTGTTCTGTTTTTCTCCTTTATAATGAATTTTAGATGTTAGTGGGACCAATTACACTAAAAAGGTGGGGTTTAAGCATCAAGCACAAGAACCCTGTTTTAAAATTTTCATTGTAGCCTTTTAAAAAGCAAAAAAAAAAAAAAAGCCATGAAATGCCAGAGCTCTGAATTTTCTGAGTGAGGTGCTCAGTGCATTTAGGAGTCAGGGGAGGCTGTCCACAAGTGTCCCCTGTGGGTGCTGTGAGCTGGTGGGTGAGGCTCACCCTGGGTGGTGCCACCTCTCCTTCTCATGCACATCTGGCCAGCTGTGAGCAGCCCAGCTGTGGGCACCTGCTGGGGCAGCCCAGTGCCCGGGCAGATGCTGCTCTGGCCACTTCCATCCCTTCAGTGAACCCCATCAGGGTTAGGAGGCACCAAAGATATGGGAGAAATATATCCACAGCTGTGAACACATCTGCAGCTGGAATCCAGCAGGGATCCAGCAGGAACCCAGCAGGAACCCAGCAGGAATCCAGCAGGGATCCAGCAGGAATCCAGCAGGAATCCAGCAAGAATCCAGCAGGGATCTAGCAGGGATCCAGCAGGGATCCAGCAGGAATCCAGCAGGGATCCAGGGAAGAGCCTGATCTGCTGAGATCTGCTGGCAATAGGGACCACAGAGCTTTGTGAGGCTTCAGGGAGCAGCTTCCAAACCAAGGCAATTTGCCTGACACAGAGCATGTTTGAAATGCACTCAGCATTGGGAAATGCAGATTGCAAGTCTATAAAAAGCTCTGTTTAAATAACAACTCCAGAGCTTTACCAGGGACAGTTTTCTAGGGCACTGGGCAGAGCCCTGGGATGAGCTTGTAAAGGTCGAGACATAAGCAACTGTCTGGACAAATTTTATGACTGGGAGCTAATAAACAAAAAAGTGTAGGAAGCAGTCAATAGCCATTACCAACCACAAAAACAGATCCTGCAAAAACAACTCCACAAATCGCTGCTGGTGGCTGTGCTAAGAAACCCATCAGAGGATTCAGGGAACTTGGGGAACAAATCCAGTGGCTGCTGCTTTAAATTCTGCACTTGCATTAAAAATTCATCAGAGTATTTATAGCCAAGTTAAAATAAACCACCAAAACACAGCCCCGTTGGTGCTCACAACCTGTTGCAGGGGGGATGTTGGGCAGAGCCTTTTCCAGGAGCTGCTGCAGGGGGAGATGGGAGGAGGGAAGGGATGGAGAGGGAAGGGATGAGGAAGGAAGGGATGAGGAGGGGAGGGATGAGGAGGGGAGGGATGAGGAGGGGAGGGATGAGGAGGGGAGGGATGAGGAGGGGAGGGATGAGGAGGGGAGGGATGAGGAGGGGAGGGATGAGGAGGGGAGGGATGAGGAGGGGAGGGATGAGGAGGGGAGGGATGAGGAGGGGAGGGATGAGGAGGGGAGGGATGAGGAGGGGAGGGATGAGGAGGGGAGGGATGAGGAGGGGAGGGATGAGGAGGGGAGGGATGAGGAGGGGAGGGATGAGGAGGGGAGGGATGAGGAGGGGAGGGATGAGGCCAAGGTGCTGCTGGCAGGGCTGGGCTGGTGTGATGACGCTGCAATGCAGCTCTTGTGTAACCTCCCCCTGCTGGAGCTCCCACACAGGGAGGGAAGGACAGAGCCTGCGGTGGGAAGTGAATGATCCCAGCCATTCCCTGGACATTCCCATTCCATGGAGATGTCCCACAGCTCCTGGATGAACAGGGCTGGATGTGCAGGAAGACTCAGTGATGTGACCACAGTGGAGCAGTCGCTGCCATTTGGCCTCTTGATGGTCAAACACTAAAAGAAACCTTCAATACCACCAGGAAAATAAAGGTCCTGAGGAGTGACACCCGCTCAGGGCTGGGCTCCACGTCACTGGTGCAACGAGGGAAGGTTTTTAGGATGAGGGTGGGCAGGGCTGGCACAGGGTGCCCAGAGCAGCTGTGGCTGCCCCTGGATCCCTGGAATGTCCAAGGCCAGGTTGGACATTGGGGCTGGAGCAGCCTGGGACAGTGGGAGGTGTCCCTGCCATGGATGGGGTGGGATGGATGAGCGTTAAGGTCCCTCCCAATCCAAACCAGTGTGGGATTCTCTGACCCACAGCTCCCACTCCCAGTGCAAATGCCAAATTGAGAAGAGAAATTGGCCATTTATTCAAAGACAACACACAAAGAAGGAAAGGTGGCACCCAGGCTTGGAGACCCAAAATTAACTGTGAGTAAATTCAAAGGTGACCTTTGCTGTAAGTGCCTAATTTCTCATCTGTTTACTGGGAGGATTAAAAACCCCAGAGGAGAGCAGAGTTCTGTGAACCAGCAGGGTCCCACCTCCCGAACTTCACAGAGTTCTCTTAGTTCTGGTTGACTCCTCCCAGAGCATCCCCTACCTTTATTCATTTAATTGTTGCTATAACTGAACGCTATTGACAACAGTTGATAGGAAGAGGTTAAAGCTCACCCAAACACTGGGAAAAAAAAAAAACCATTCCCAGCTCTGCCCATTGCACAGCAATGCTGCCCTTTGGCTGCAAGGACTCTGAGATTGAAATTCAGCTTCTCTAGAGCAAAAAGTGCACAAAATTATTCCAGATAGAAGAACCCACCCATCTTCCCTGCCCAAGCAGACCTGAAGCACAGAAATGCAGCAGAGCAGCTCAATTACCAACAGTTAAAGCACAGCAGGATGTACAGTGTTCTAATTGAATACACTCAGTTACAAGCAATAAATAAAATAAAGAGAACGTTTTGAATGAATAAAAACATACCTTTGAATAAAATATATTCTCATTAGGAGAAATGATGACTGCTACAAAAAAAATCACTGAGCTACTTCTGTGACAGGCAATTTTTAATCAAAGACAGTTCCATGCAAATTAAGGAAAGCAAATCTCTAAAGGAATAATAGTCTGCCTTAATAGTCCTATCCTTTTTCCTGCATAGCTGCTATGGATGCTGTGTTATAATTGGGGCTATATGCTGTCCTTCAAAGCTTGTGGCATATTTTCCAAAGCAAGAAATGTAAAATTTAAAAAAAAAAAAAATTAGAAAATTTAGATTTTTGAGACAGTCCACAGAATGACATTCCAAATTTATAGAGATATATATAAATAATTCTAATTAATGATCAGTGTGGAACACTGTTAGAGGATTAAAACTGCAGGCTCCTACCATTGTACATAAAATTTTCGGGGCTGTGTTGGTCCCAAGGATCTGCATTCAGAGTCTGTGCTGATCTCACAATTCTGCAATCAATTCCAGCTCTTGTTCAAGCTCCACCCCACCTTTTACAACCCCTCTTTATTTCACAGCTCACCAGGCTCATTGCAATGATGGGGGCAATTTATTGCTGCCTGTGGGACCTGGGGGAACAAGGGAAATAATCTGCAGTGGGGTTTGGTTTTTTTTTTTCAAGTTCACCTTCAAGTTTTAGAGAATTCCTGGTTTTCCTCACTGGGAAAGAACTTAGAATTTTAGGGGAAATATTCCACAGTGATGACAGCTTATAAAAAGTTTAGGTTGAAAAAAGGCCTTGAAGATCATCGAGTCCAATCATTAATTTGCTAAGATTGAGATGTTGTTGGGAGCAGGGGGTGTACAACATGCTCAATAAAAATTAATTTTAATGATTAATAATGGCTGAGGAGTTCAAAAAAAGCATTTTTTCTGTTCTAAACAAAGTTTTGCCTGATTAATGGTGTTACCTGGGAGGAGGCAACAAGCTTTATTTATTTTATTCTTCTGCTGCCTCCACAGTGGTGCCATATCTTATCTATTAAACAGCAATCAGTATTGGCACAGATGGCTGCTCCTCAACATATTCTTATCACAACAATGCAAATTGAAAAATATTGAAAAGAGATCCAGTAAAACACTGGAGAAAACCCTCAGTGCATGTTGAGACAGGGAGTTTAAACACTTTCCTTGGATTTGTCCTCCAATTTACCATAAAGTTTATTTTAAAGTTAGCAGTCTATTTGGAGTTATGATTAATGGTTTTTAAAAGGCTTTTTCTTTTTTTTTTTTTTTTCAGCTGCTCCTCCCAACAAAGGATTTAGAATTAATTCACATCATCCAACTTCTTCCTTAATGGATTTTTAAGGTCCACTGCAAAGAATCAATCAATGGGAGGCTGAAAGCTCTGGTGTGTAATGCATCCAGCCCCAGCAGAGCAGGGCAATGATCTTCATCTGCATTAATTGGAATTATTTGCAGAAAATAATCACTTGCATTCACTCAATTCAGGATACAAAGATAACGACTCGAGAAGTACCAAAAGTTGGAGTTTTTTGGTGCTTTAAGGGGATTTTGTGAGTCTTCCCTGAGCAATGGAAGTGCTGCTGCACTGAATGTGTTCCTGCCAGGGAACATCTCATTTCCAGGGCACTGTTCTCAGGACAAAGTGACATTTGCAGGTTAATTTTGTACCTGGAACAACTGCACACAGCACTCCTGGAACTGGCAAGTAGAACAAGGAAATTCAAGCCTTTCCATGTATTTCCTCCACTTTTTTCTGTATTAATTGTTTTCTTTTATTGATAGCCATTAAGGAAAATTAACTTTTTTTTTAAACTCCACTTCACTGGGGTTTTTTTTCATAAATCAAATGAAAAATTTTTAAAAAACCCCAGCCCTGAGTGCACAGAGAAGCTGCCACTGACTGAGCTGGAATGGGGTCAGGGAAGGGATGAAGATTTTTGGGAATGACACCACAAAGAGTTGGACAAGCTGGAAAAGCCTTTTTACACCACCAATCCTTTGGAAACAGGGCCTTTTAAAACTTCTCAGTTACCAAAAGAAATAACAAGAATTTGTCACTTCAATAGCCCCTAAATAACGAGTTCACTGTACAGAATAAAACCAGCAATCTGTAAAATTCTAAAAAATAATCAGGTTCTAAAATAACAACAATTTGGAGAACTCTTGAGGTTAAAAAATATTAATTTCTCCTTTCATTTTGATTTCCAAAGGCTGCTTTCCATTGATTCCATTGCTCCAGGCAAACATCAAGTTGCAAAATCACACATTCAAATTTGGACAACAAAAATCCAAAAGTCTTTTTTTTTTTTTTTTTCCCTCTGATTCTCCAAAGAGGTGACAAGAACCCCACACTTTTTAGTGACAAAACATTTTATGGGGAAAATTCCTCTTAAAAAATAGCTGTGCCCTGAAAGATACATTGAATTCCTGATCTTGAAAGTCCTAGAGAGGGCAAAGAACAGCTGTGCCATGTCCAAGGAATCAAAAAATAGCATCAGATATTTCATGTGAGCAATATCCAAAATTTATCTCTTGCAGCAACAATAAAATAGGCTGAGATGTGGATGGGATCGAGCTAAAGGTCTGAGCTGAAAAATACAAACCTTTAGGGGACAGCAGGAAAAAATGGAATTATTGCAAGAATTAGTTCCTTCTGGAAACAAAGTCAGCATGTGCAAAGATGAGGTTTTGCTGTAACAGCCTGGAGTTTGTTCCTGTTATTGCTCAAGGACTTTTAGGTGAAATTCAATCAATGCACAGGCAAATATCTCCTCCCTGCTCAGGAGCACACGAGTCCTGCCTTGAGCTCTGAAAACCACCAGCATTTCCTTCCTGCTCAGGCAACAGCTTGAGAAAGAGGATTTTTGGCCAAAGTTGTATCTGCAAAGATTTACAGAACAGCCACTGCTCTCCAAATATTTACAGCATCTAAATATTCTTTAATTGGCTCCTTTTCTCTGCCGACCTGCGTGGTTGCTCACTTGTTACAATTAATTATTGTGGAGCACAATTAGGTTTTTCGAGAGGGATGAGACCGAAAAAAAAAAAAAAAATTGCTGTTCCCTGGTTATCTGCATTTGCCCTCTGCCCATCCAGGCTGCACCTCCCTCTCTTTTGTCCATAACACAGAAAATCCTGTAGGTCAGGAGGCTGCTCAGCAGAATGTAGGTGGGTAATCTATCAGGAGCACAATAAACGATGAAAGCCAAAAGATGCTTATCCAGCAGGGCTAATCCTGACACTGGAGCTCCATTTTCCATCCAGAGCTCCCTCGTGGATGCTGCAGCGTTGGTCTGAAAGATTTTGTGGTAAATCACAGAGCATTTCACAGGGGGGAGATGAGACAAATAATCCTGCAATAAAAATGCAGCAGATTTTGCTACCTGGGCTATTCCTCTTTCTCTGACACGACTTTCACCCCAATCCTTTGGCAAATGAAAATCCACGCATGAGCTTTCACTGGAAGGATCACACAGCATAAAATTCCACTTAAAATAAGGAATGCTGCATTTTCCTGCTGTTTGTACTTATCTCTGTAACAGATTATCATCACAACAGCCTGGGATGGGCTGTCCCACAGGGAGCTGTCCCTGGGAATTCTGCAGGGAGGCTGGAGATTCTGCCCACCCCTCTGGAGCTTTTACAGGAGATTAATTGGCTCTGGTGTTTATGTAAATAGGGAAGCCAAGACTCCTGTGCATCCTCCTCCATAAATTAAAAACAATGCTTTCCTGCAGTTATGGCTGGAAAGGGGAAATAGACCTTGACTGGATGTAATGAGGCATTTGTGTTTGCAGTAACCAGAATTTACTGTTACTGCTCCAAGAACCATCACTCCTTGTTTAGGCTCTTAAGTGACAATAAGTGTGGCTAAAATAAATTCTAATGAACACTCCTGGGTCACCTTACCGAATTTATGGGGCATAATTTGGAATAACTGTGGTCTTTGGGGCTGTGGGGAGCAGTTCCAGCTTCTGATTGCCTCCCTCAGGTCAGACACAGGTTCAGACACAGCAATTCCTCAGGTGCCTGGCTTTGGAAAGGTGACCCTGCAGCTGAGCTTTGGCTCTCTGGGAAAGCCACAAAAGGTCATTTGAGTGGTGGCAAATGGAGCATGAAGCTGCTGCTGTGTTTGTCTCAGAGAAGGATGCTGGGTGAGGCTGGAACTCAGTGGGTGCTGCTTTTCAGGAGGGGGAGGATGGAGGATCCCAACCCCTCTGGAGTCTTCACCCTCCCAGCAAAACAGGTTTTTGGTGGATTTTCAGTTCAAGGAGTTCTCTCCAAAGACTGAGCTGCAATTCCTCTCCCATGTGCTGGGCAGTGAAGGAACAGAGCCCCCCTTGGATCCCAAAGCTGAGCAGTGAAACCCAAAATTTCAGTTCAATAAGTCATGAAATCCTGTTGACTGCAAGGAGGCAAGAGAAACTCTGCAGGAGACGATGGCAAACCCTCAGTTTTCCCATTCCCTCACAATCCATGACAGAAGCAGCTCCCAAAAAAGGTGAGGACGTTTTCCCTTTCAATTAAAATAATGCACTTACATAACATTCCTGCTTTTCACTCTATTGTGCCTGGTCTTCACTTCAGGAGCTTATCTGTGTGATCCAGATTTCTTTATCCACCTTTGTATCTCATTCCAAGGGAGCTGGACAGAATATCAATACAGGACCAGAGTGGGTTTTAGAAAAGCTTCCCAGTTCCATTATGTATCTGAGCAGTGGGTATGAGGTGCAGACCATTGTCATGCTGCCCTCCTTCATCTTCCTGAAGTGAAAAATAGAAAAATGCTCGAATTTTTAACCTATTTTTGAGGAAAATAAAAGCCTGACCTCTGTACAGTCTAAAGTCTAAGCTTGACATAATGAGTTATTATTTAATTCCTCTGTAGTTAAGGGCCATGGGATATTACACAAAGAAACTCATCAGAGGAGCCTTCATTGTGGAGTGTGCTCTTCTATTTATTAAAAATAATACTAACACTGCTGCCTATTTATTTAATGCTTTTCCACTTCAGAGCACTTTTTAGGCATTAGCTAATTAATGTAATGACTTGGGATATTTCACATGGCTCTGTCCTCGGCAGAGCTGGGGGAGGGCTCTGCTCAGGGAAAGGAAAAGATGTTATTTGTGCATTGTGGTCTCTGACAGGCAGGTCCTCACCTCCAGCCCCTCTGGCCTCCTCAGAGGGGTCAGGGCTGGGCTTTGCCCTGACTGGTGCAGCAGAGGGAAGGCAGGGTTGAAAAGCTGCTTGGGATGAAAATTCCCAAACTCAAGTGCTCAGCACGTGTGATCCTGCACAGCCCAGACTGCAATGAATCCCTTCAAAACCAAACCACCTTCGCCTGTGCTGCTAAAAACAAGGTGACATTCGTGAAACTCATCACCTGCTCACTCATTATGCTTTTCTGGAATTCCTCAAACATCAGCTCTGTGATTTATTCACTCATCAAAACCTCCAGGTCCATTAATCACACCAGGTCTGGGGATAATTTAAAATTTTAGGTGCAAAGAAAAGGCTTTTTCCAACTTGCCTTGTATGTTTGAAAAGGGGAAACTTTGCTTTAAACTTCACCCCAGTTAATAAAGCAAGAACTGGGTGTCTTTTAGGAACTGCATTCAAGTACCTAGTTTGTTGAATATAAAGCTTTCTTCTAGGAGAGCCCTTGGAATGGAAATTAGAATTATCATGGGCTTGGTCTAATGCTGTCCTTGTGCTCTCTGGTGGCTCACAGACCCTGCCACACACAGCCCTCTCCAGTGGCTCTGATTTAAGCCATCTATTAATGATCATTTCTCCAGCCCCCCAAACCAGGATTTCCTGTAAACCCCCCATGAAGGGGTCCCAGAGCCCCTGCAGCCTGGGGGTTTCTCCAACTTCCACCCACCACTCACAACTCCCTCTGGGCATCTCCCTCTTCACCTCAACCAGGCTGCAACTGCAAAAATCCATTTCCAGCTTCCTTCACACAGCAGTGATTCTGCTGGAAGAGGATCCTGGCAGTCCAGCTGGAATTTCAGAGTGCTAATCCTTCCCCCACTGTGACAGTGACAGCAGCAGGACCTCAGGGAGCCTTGCTGCTTCCACTCCTCCGAGTTAACCACATGGAAAGATTCCAGCTGGCTTCTGTCCAGGAGGATTTGACTCCTAAACAGACTTACTCCCCTGAAAATATTTTTTTTTTTCTGCAGGGAAATAAAATAAAATGAGGCACTTCCAGCACAAAACTGCTTAAGATCATCTATTTTCCTTATTGTTCCTGGCTGGAAGCAGCAGCCCAAGGGAAAAAGCTGCTTTTCCAAAGAGCATCCTGAAATTCTGAAGTGCCCAGAGCATCCCCCCTCTCCCCAGCTCCCCCGAGAGCAGGTGGGGCAAAGCCCCAAGGATTTTCTGTTCAAAATGTGGGTTTGTGGGTTACTGCCAGTCTCCAGGTTTTAAATAGGAACATTTTCATTGCTTCAAAATGTCTTGCTATTGCAATTTGTTTAGGGAATGTTTGACTTTGTTTTTTTTTGGTTTTGTTTTTTTTTTAATTCTTTCTTCCAGTCTCTTTATTTTTGCCTTCACTAAAACTTAACTTGCAGAGCAGGAGGACAGAGACCAGCACAGTGTATTTGCATAAAATGTACAAGTGTTTTCACCTACATCTGCATAATTAACAATCATTAACAAAATATGGGACCACAGCTCTGCAAAATGCACCTACAGACTTGTGATGCCTGGTTTTTTTTGCAGTATTATTTTTTCCCTAAACCTGTCTTGGTGCCTTGAAACAAAACAAGAGAATTACAGCTCTTCAGAGCAGCACTGACACCACCACCACTTTCCAGCATCATTTCCTTGGAAACTTCTGGTACCTGCACACTTTTCATTCCACATCTCTTAATTTAGACTAATCAGGCCTTGCAGCAGGATCCTGGAAGATTCCCCAAATCATGACAATATAATCACTACATGATCAAAAGCCTAAAACACGAGCCATAGCCTCCAGCTATGGGGAAGGCAGCTACAAAACCCATCAGGCTCGGAGCCATCCTGCAATTAATTCCTCTGCAATTAATTCCTCGTGGCCCCGGCTCTGAAGTCAGTAACTGGGAGCAAGATCCCACTGAACATGAAAGAGATTATTTGGGATTAGCAGGAGAGGCTGCAGTGCCCCTTGGCCCCAGTGAATATTAAGCATGAGAGCTGCAATGCAGATTAGAAGGTTCATTTTAAGCAGCCTGGTTTATGGCCTGCTGGGATGTGGATCTGTGACTCTGCCTGCTTTGGGTTCTTCCTGGTTATTGATGGTTCTTTTCCACTATGGAAACTCCATCAATTGAAGATGCAAGTTATTTTTTTAAACTTTCTTTAAATCAACACGTTTTTGCTTCGGGGTTTTACCAGTGTATTCCTGGACATTGATTATTTTTGGCGCCTCCACAATGTCAGTAACACAGAAATCATCATTTTCAGGTCTCTGCCATAATGAACAAGCACTGCTCTGAAATGAAGAACACACCAGGGAAAAGCCACTCAGCTCATCAGGGATGTTCTGGTGCCTATTGGTGCCATTTCCAACTAAAATGAAACGAATCCTTCAGCAATCCAGGGAAAACACCAACCAGGTAAGGAATGAGATCAGGAGGCAAAACAATCTTGCTTCAATTTTACTTAAAGAGTAACTAATGAGATTTTGTGTCCTCAGAACAACTGTGAGGGACCCTCAACTGGGATCTCTCTTCTCATCTCCTAAATTTCAAGGAGGTTTTCACCTTTGATTCCCTAATTCCACAGAGCAGAAAGTGCTGAAGAAAGGCTGGAGCATCCCCTTCTCCCACAAAGTGCTGAGCTAACTAATTGCTAATTAATTGCTAATTGCTAATTGCTCCCTGCTCCTAACTGAGGATGGGTGAAAACCCCGGACACACAAAACCCCATCGTTAAAGCCAGAGGCTGTGGCCACACAAATCCTGGTTTGCAGCCACATCTCTGAGAATCCAAGATGATATTCACATCCAGAAAGTTTGTCCCCACTCTAACAAGTGTGTGGAAAGATTGTTTAATGGATTATAGTGGATAATCCCTCATGCCCCAAAAATATCTTCAGTTCTTGGGCACCAGAATGATGGCCTCACCCAAACTCTTTGCTCTGGTTACAAAGCAAAAAAAAAAAAAAAAAGATATTGGAAAAAAACTTCCAAAATGCCTCCCAAGCAGACAAAAAGAACAATTGTCTCCAAAGGAGGCAGTGAGCCAAGATGCAGCTCCTGGACATCCTCCCCAGGAACAGGGTGTGCAGAAGGCAGCCCCAGCAGCTGGAGGAACATCTGGAGCCATTCCCTGGTTCCAGAGCTTGTGGGAAGGGCCGAGCTGGAAGGAGGTGCTGGGAGTGAGGAAGGCTCCAGCTGCCAGTCCTGCTGCAGAGATTCCCTCCAGGTCTTTTATCCCCTCTCAAAGTACACGAGTCAGTCTTTTCCTCTGTAACTCAGCCACGAATATTCAGCTCCACTCCAAACCCGTGTGCCACTCCCCCTCCCGATGTTGATACTGATCTAAAAATATTCAAATTGAAAAATAATATAATTATGCTCCTTTCTTGTTCTCTGTGTTTGTATTTGAAGGCTTTTAGGGGAAATTTTTAGATCTATCAAAGTATCTGGAAATGCACTAATTATTTCAATGATGATACGATCCCAAGTGGCAAAGTAAACATAATTACCCATATTAATAGAAAACAAAATCAGCAACACTTCAAGGCTCTGTGGGCTTTAGCTGGCAAATATTGTCACAGTCGATCATGCACCACAAAAGGACATTTATTATGATTTTAAGTAAAACCCCACCAATTTAACCAGGAACCTAAACAACCTTGTCTCTCAGGATTCTCCCTTAGTGGGAAAACCTCCGTGTGAATGAAAAGCCCCCAGATTTTATAGTCAGATTATTTTGACTTGGTTGTGCCCTGCTTTGAAACCCTGCAGCTGTGTTTTCTTTTCTTAACTTTTGGAGCAAGTTCTGGGTGTCAGAAACCTCGGGTATGGTTGTTAAAAAGCTAAGAAAGAAACTGAAAGGATTTCACTGATTTCACTTTCTGCTGAAAATCCTCCTTTTCAGGGAACTGAAGGGATATCACTGGATCTTTTGTCACTTTTGTGAGCCTGTAAAGGTTTGCTTTAAGAAATATAACAAAAAGAAAATTAAAAAGGAATACCAAAATACACAGAATGATGCTTAAACGAAGATTTCTCTCTCTCTCCTCTCTCCAGGGGCTGTTCCATGTTTCAGGGCTGTATTTACCTCTGCCTTTGAAGCACGGGGAGCTTTCCCTTCCATTCAGGGAGCACCTCCTGGGGCCGAGGGGCAGCTTTTGTTTCCCAGGAGTGAAAGAGCAGCGCTGCCCCTCGGGAATGTCACAGGGATGGAGCAAGGGACAATCCCTGGGGACAATCCCCAGCCTTGGGGACTGCTGGATCCCAGGAATCTGGAGTTTTGGAGCTTTCTGTGCTTCCAGGCACAGCCCCCCTGGAAAACACTGCTCTGGAGCTGAAACCTTGGAGAAGGCTTGGAAATATGAATAATGAGTTAGAAATCACAAATGTGCAGTGGATTAAATGTGATGAGTTTTAAATTTGAGGGTTTTATGGTATAGTGGTGAATATGGGACAAAATGAAAAATTCTAGGTAGTGTCTTTTTCTTTGTTCATCTTCTTCTTCTTCCATCTTCTTCACAGAACTCAGGCAGTGACCTTTGGTTGGTCACTCAAATGTCACTCTAAGGGTCATGGGAATCTATTATTGGGTCAAAATGATAAATAATGTAAGTATTAAACTTTTATTGGTTTGTTTAGCTTTAAAAAGCCTTAAAACAAACTCAGCTGGAGCCATTTTTGCTACTTCTAGCAAGGAGCTAGAGGTGCTGTCCTATTTTCTATAATTTCTAATAAGATATAATAAACATCCAGGCCCAAACATGAAAATCACCTCAATCGTGTTTCTATTAATCCTGGCTCTGAAGAAAAACAGACAAAACTGATGACAAACCACTAATAAGTGGTGCAAAGCCCAACATACACCACCACTATGCTGCTGGTAGCTCCTAAGGACACAGAACTGCCAAAAAAAAAAAAAAAAAAAAAAAAAAACAAAAAGAAAAAGAAAAAAAATGTTCTCTTTTGCTGCTAATATATTTTATTTTCCATAATTCTTCCCCTTTTGGCTGTGGAAAGGGTTGGGTGGCCATGGGAGTCAGCAGACATCACACACCAGCTTTAACCACTCTGTGCTTCCCAAGTGCCAGAGGCAGTGCTGGAATTAGCATCTCATCACCTGGCAATATCACTGATCTACCTATTCCTAAAGGTAAAATGCAATTAGAAATTGAAATGATAATTAAATGAAAACCTTTTAAATCTTGATTTGCGTATTCCCAATTTCCACCTTCCTTCCCTGTGCCTCCCTGCTAAGCTGTCTCTGCCACGGCCTCTCCTTGCAGTCTTCTTTGGGTTTAGCATTAGGTGATGAAGCATAAAATGCTATTTAAATACTATAATTTCAAGAGCAAGCAAAGAACATCACATTTATCTTCACTAACCTTGAATACGCCTGTCCCATCTAATGAAAAAAGTGATTGAAGGGACTTATTTCAGCTTACCATCCCAAGGCCCCCATAAAAGCTGAATGGTAATTTAATTAGTTTCCTTTCTGGTGATTAACTAGGAATTCCTGATCATTTAATCTGAGTGCACTTTGATTCATTAAGTATCTGTTTCCATTCTTTCATGAGGTGATTAAATAGCCCAGCCCAGGTACTGTTGGGACTCAGGCTGCTCTGGACTGTGAGACAGCCAGGCAGGAGATGTGCAGGATGGAGCTGCATTTCCAGACCTTGTTGGGAGGCAGCAGAGCAGCTGATAAATCAGCATTTAATTCAGCCTGGCACAGCTGCCAAAGCACGAGCCAGAGCCCAGCTGAGGGAAGCTGCTGCAGATCTTTGCCTGCTGTGATGCTGCCTCTGCTTCCAGCCCCATCCCAGGCAGGCAGAGCAGGAACAACATCTGCACCAAACCAGATGTGCTGATGGCAACTTGGGGTCATTTAGTGGGAGATTCTCCCACTGCCCTCCTGACAGTGACATTTCTCCTGAGCACAGCAAGTCACTCACTCTGCTGATAAATCCCCACCCCTGGTACCAGGGAGGCCATAACTGCTGGCCTGGCTCATAAAGGATGATTAAATAAATCTATTCTAGTGCTCTGAAGACTCAGAGTGCTATATACTTAACTTTTTATTTAGATTTAAAGCTTATGATAAAGGCTCTACATGCTCTCCAGACACCCATACCAAAAAGGAAAATCACAATCCGTTAAAATGTTGCTTAGCACCATCATGGAATGAGAGAAGTTAAATTATCAGGCAGCTGATAGTGCAGCAAAATATACTTCATCAACTCCACCCTAAGAGAAAACCTGAGTATCTGTATGGGGCAAAAGATACCAGAAGGGGTTTCTGAGCACAAATAAGCCATGGTTTATTTTAATCCATTATGCCAGAACGGTAAAATGGGATTTGATTCCTTGTATGAAAAGAAAAAAATTTAAAAATCCAGCAAATGAACGGTGCCTCAGTTCTGTTTTCATTTATTTTGACTCCCAGATCAGATGGGTATAAAGATGGATATAAAGATGGATATAAGGGCACCTGATCATCCTGAGTGGATTCCAGGGATATTGTCAATACAGCCCTACCCACCCCCAGCCTGGCACTGCAAACCCAAACAGCAGCACCCCAGGGAGGAACAGAACCATTCAATCATCCTCCCAACAATTCAGCTGCTCCCTGCAGCACAGAAGTGCCTGGACCAGCTTTCCCCATGCCCTGAAGGTCACAGCTCTGAGCTCTGTGTCTGCCCCTGGAGCTGCAGCAAGAACAGGTCAGGGACCACCAGCCCTGCCCCAGGAGCTGCTCTCCAGCCCAGCCTTGGGGGATTTCAGATTTTCATGTTTGGTGAGGCTGTACCTTGTAAGAAGTGTCAGGCAGGTCAGCAGGAGCACACCACTGTTCTCACTGCTGTTTTACATTATGGCAAGAGCTCCTTCCAGTTTTGAGACTAAAGAAAGACTGTAAGGGGTGTAAAAGCAGGGTAGAAATAGGAAAATCCCTATTAGTTTGGAACCATCTATAAATGCTGCCTTATTCACTGTAAAGACTTTCTGGAGCTAAAGTTGGACCCAAATTCATTTCACTAAGACTTTGACATACAGAGGGGAGCTGAAAACAGCACCCAAGGCATTGCCCAGCATCAGCCCTGAAACAAAGCACAAGGCAGCTTTCCTCCAGCCCTCACAAATGCTAAGATTGCCTTAATCACAGCCGTTTTTATTGGTTTTTTAATTAGTTATATTGTCTTTATCTGTCTTTGGAATTCTATGCCAACATTTCTTCCCCCCTCAAGAACTGAAGGGAGGAGAAACTTGATTTTATCTTTAAATGAAAGCTGGAACACCTGTATGGCATCACATTTTCCAGGCCCACAACAACATCTTTCAACTGAGACAGGTCAGGAATTACACTGGGCTTTGGGAGCTGGCTGGTTTTATTTATCCCATCCCAGCAGGATCCACCTCCCTCCACAGGGCAGGGTGGGATTCCATGGGCTGCATTTGTCCCCTTACAACAATTAATCCATTTCTCTGCCTGCAGTAACTCCAGCAGAAAGGTGACAGCCTCAAGAGATCATGAGGTGGTGCCATTTTATTGAAACACAGTTTCTTAAATCAAGGTTTCCCTCTCCAGCACTGGAATCAGACAAATCTGCATTAAGCACAAAGGAAAAGTGACAACAAATCAGGAATGTGTCCCACTTCTCCAGCCTGATGTACAGCCCAACCTGCCAGCATAATCTGCCTTCAAAATAATTCATCTGTGCCACATCACTTGCCAGAATGTTGTTATTTCAGAGGAAGTCTGGCTTTTTAATTATATAGAATGCTGTAAAAGGTGTTATAATTTTAATTGTACATTAAGAAAGTGTCGTGATAGTAAAGATGTATCAGGTGATATTCAGGAGAACAATGCCAGGGTGGGAGCGTGGTGGGAAGGCTGCAATTATTCCATGTAAGTTGGGATAGTTAATCATTGTGTTGGACTGGAGAAAGTTTCCTGGTTTGCATTTTTAAACAAGTTCTTGTCTCTCCTTTTGGCAAAGTGTCATTTTGCAGGAAGAGAGCCACAAGTTATTCTCACAGGCCCTGCAGATGAAGTTAAAAACAAGGACAAAGGCAAGGGCAGTGGCACAGCAGGAGCTGGCAGGGCACAGCCAGGTCTCCAGGGACAGGCACTCACTGTGCTGGGAGGGCTCAGCAACGGGGTCACATTTAGGTTTAGGAAGTTTTAGGAAGTAAATCCTTTTATCCACTGAGTTCAGTGCAGAATGAGCTGTTCTTGCTGACTGACTCAAAAAAGAAAAAAAAAAACCCGAACAAACTCAACCTAAAGGAACCCCCCTTGAGAGGCAGCAGCCTCAGCCCCTGGGAGCAGGCAATTTGAGCACAAAGACAGGCTCTGGAGGAGAACAAGAAAGCAGAAATACGGGATTAGGTCCAGGCAGGCTCCAGTCCTGAGGCTCAGGTGGGTTCTGACCCTGGCTGGAGGGAGAAATAACCCGAGTGCCATGTTCAATAATGCAACATTAAATTCATTTTCTAGGCACACACACCTGCACAAAGGTGACTCAGGAGTGGTGTCTGCAGGACAAAATGATACAGAGGTGAAATCAAAATGATACAGAGATGAAATTTGTACCACTGGGGGAAAAAAAAAAAAAACTGTTGAGAAATTTGATATAGAGTGAAAACTGAACAAGCCACAGAGGTGGGAAATGACTGCCTTGCCCACAGTGGCCAACGTGGGCCAACCCCACAAAGCAGCCCCAGCCCCGTGGTGCCAGCAGGAGCTCTGGGCAGTGCCAGCTCAGCAGGGACACGGGGGGACAGCTCAGGAGCTGGTTGGTATCACCATGGACAGGCTCATGAGACTCTCACAAGAACTCTCTCTTGCCTGAAGCAGCTCTCCTTGGGATTTGGTTTCTGGTGGCCCTGGGACCACGGAGAGCAGGTGAGAGGAACACAGGTTTATCCTCACGGGGGCCCTTAGGCTGCTCTGCTCTGTGCACCCCGGAACAAGAACCCAAATTAAATTCCAGTGTTCCACCAAAGCTCCCCTTCCCAGCAGGGATTTCTCCTGAGCAGCCCCACAGAAGTGCCCAGCTCATTCCTCTGCATTCAAACCCACCCAGCAGCACCAGCAGAGAGGGATTTACTCTGGCAGCACCAGCAGTGCCTCTCATGAAGCTCCTGCTGAAGCACAGGGCCGGGGCTGGAGCTTCCAGGAACAGAGCTGGGGGAAATGATGCTTCAGAACAGCCCAGCGTGGAGTTACATGAGGACACAGCAGGAGAAGATGAAGATGAGAATGAAATTACAGCAGGGATGCTTTGTTCCACAGCCCTGAATCCCTTCTGGGTCATAGTCCACTTGCTGCTACCGGATGCACATTCCTGGAATCCACGTGAGGAAATGCAGGAAAGAGATTAAAATGTTCAATCATTTGCAAGGGCTCCCCTGATGAAGAGCAGCTCTAACACAAAACACTGCACAGGGCTCTGATCTTGCTGGGAACACAAAATGAATTTCAGGGATGGATGCAGCCAGGGTTTATCCAGCTAAGGAGGAGCATTCCCAGAGTCAGCTCGTGTGGCCACCTGTCCCAGCAGTGTCTGCAGCACCAGCAGTGTCCAGGTGCCACATGTGGCCTTGGCATGGTCCCACAGAGCTTGGAGCAACAGCCCAACCACACCTGATCCCTCAGGAACAGCCCAACCACACCTGATCCTTTAGGAACAGCCCAACCACACCTGATCCCTCAGGAACAGCCCAACCACACCTGAACCACCTGATCCCTCAGGAACAGCCCAACCACACCTGATCCCTCAGGAACAGCCCAACCACACCTGAGAACACCTGATCCTTCAGGAACAGCCAAACCACACCTGATCCCTCAGGAACAGCCAAACCACACCTGAGCACACCTGATCCCTCAGGAACAGCCCAACCACACCTGAGCACACCTGATCCTTCAGGAACAGCCAAACCACACCTGATCCCTCAGGAACAGCCCAACCACACCTGAACCACCTGATCCCTCAGGAACAGCCAAACCACACCTGAGCACACCTGACCTGTCAGGATCCACCCCCTGGCAGCAGCCTGGGCTGGGCAGAGCCCACGTGGCCACAGCACATCAGAGATGTCACACAGACAGAACCAAAAGCTGCATTAATAGAACAAGAAGAAACATCAGCAGCCTCAGATGGAAAGTTTCTTTGGAAAATTCTGCCCTGAAAGCCTTTGGCAGTGCCCAGAGGGACAAACTCTCACCTGTATGAACTCATTCACATTTATTGATTTTTGTTTTACCAGCTGGAATGTGACCATCCCACACAGCTCCTGACCACCTTCCAAATGATCTGAGGGCTGGACATATCCCAGGAGAGGTTTCTGTTTGCTTTGTTTGTACTTTTATGAAGCATTGCTGCTTTTTCCTGGGATTTTATTGCCCTGTAAATGAGGATCAGTGCAGAAATGCTTTTATTTTTGCTGGGACAGAGCTGAGTGAGAATAAAGCCAAGAGGAATGCACTCCTCTTTCTCATTTTCCATGGAGAAGCACTTGAGAGCATCTCTTTAAAAGCTTTCCTTACTGAAAACTTAATTTAGCAGATGATTTTATTTCCTGATTTCCTGGGATGTCTGTAGAGGCCATTCCCTCAAAGGATGCAGAAATCACAGCCCACTGGCAGAACCTCCCAGTCCAGGGAGCAAGAAACTGGTGAAATCCCATGTGCCTGAAGAGCTGTGGGAGCTGCATATTTGGAGGTGCCAAGCAGGAAAATCAAAGAAATTGTGGCCACCAGAACCCTCTTCCCTTACAAGAAGGGTCAGCATAACACTGTGGCATCCAGAAATTATCAAAAATGGACAAAACCTCTTCCAAATCAATTTCCCCACACGCAACAGGTCCCTGCCCTCCATGTGCTTTTTATCCCCAGAGAGAGGAGTGGGAGTGATAAACCAAAAAATCCTAAATTTAAAACTCTTTAAATGTTTAAAGCAGAACTTTTTCCTGGTGGCTGCCAGCACACATCAATCACTGCCTGTCAGTCCAACTCAACAGCACAGCCACAGCACCCAATCCTCACGAGCCCCTTCCAACTCCAGATATTCCATGATCCACCAAAACAAAGTCACCTCACAGCAACTTGCAGAAAATTTATGGCACTTCCCGATTTTCTATGGTAAGGGATGCAGCAAATTTAAATTATTTAACCCACATCTGTTTAATCAGAGAAGGCCCCTGAAAGCTTCGTTAACTTGAAATGCCATTGCAGCTTTTGGCTGGTTTTTCCCACTCTCCCACTCACAGTATGCCAGGGAGAACAACATCCTCCCACACTTGGGAGGGACAGGACCTGCCACAACTCATTCCACACACAGGGAAGAGTCTGGCAAAGGCTTTGGCAGACAGCTTTGGGCTGGGGTTGTTTGCTGCAAATATTGGATTAGAGATCCCAGAAAACGGGCTGATCACCCAGAGCCCTGGAATTTCATAGAACATCCCCAGATTTGGAGATGATACTTTAAGACGTGTGATGGATAGGCAGGAAACAACTTTCTTCAGCTCTTTTATGGAATTGCTTGATTTTTACCCATGAAATCACTTTCTCATTAAGACAACTTCTGTGTATTTAAAAATAGGAGGCTGGAGAAACGTAGCTCTCTTCTAAAGGAGGCACACAGATTAGGATTAGGAAAACCAGAGGTGCTGCAGAGCTTCACCACAGCTGAAACCCTGCAACCCTCAGCCTGTATTGCCCCTCCCTGCTTTGCAGATCTCTAATTCCCCCCCACATTTCCCCTTCTTGTTATCACAGAATGGTTTGGGCTGGAAGGGACCTTAAATCCCACCCAGTGCCACCCCTGCCATGGCAGGGACACCTCCCACTGTCCCACACTGCTCCAAGCCCTGTCCAACCTGGCCTTGGGCACTGCCAGGGATGGGACACACCCAGAACACCAAATCCAGATTTCAGCATCAATAAAACACAAAAGTTTTTCATTTCCAGTGCTTTCCACCTGTTTCAGGCCACTGGAGTTTTTCCTCAGTCTCACTCCTTCATATGAATGCTCCCAGGGAGGCAGTGACACCTCTGGAATGTCATTTCTAACAAGTTTATATTGTATGGGAATCCTAAACGACCTTGATTGGGCTCCTGCCTGATCCCAACCTGCTAAAGAGCTCTCCTGGCACGAGCTGCAGGTTATTCATCTTTTATCCAGGTGCATGCACACAGCCCTGAGTCATGCACCACGAACAGATGGGAAGAATCTTATATTTATGAGCTGCCATCTTTTTTTTTTTTTCCCTAGAAATTAATTTTTCATTAAATCACTTTGAAAAAGCTTTGAATTAACAAAGTAACTTCATTCAAGGAGATAACCTAGAAAGGGCAGGTTTTAGCACAACTATTTGTGCTTAATCAATTAAGCAAATTGACCCTCTGGATTTTGGACAAAACACTCAGGACAGGTGTGGCATTGTCCCCCCTGGTTAAATCCAGTTTTCCTTGTGTCTGAGAATTCCTATGGATATAATAACCATGAGTGTTAATTAAAAACAAGTAGAGGTGTCACAGGGAAGGTGTGACAGCAAAAAAGGGACAACTCCAGGAGTGGCACCTGTGCCTCTGCACCCCGAGAGATTTGCAGATTATAGGTGATGCACAAAGAACAACTTCGTGGTGGGTGTTTTGTCAAAAGATTTACAGGTTTGGAGTGGCTCAGGTGTTTAATTGCACTTGATGGGAATTTCAATTGCCAGGGAAGAGCTGGGAGCACAGCAGGAGCCCCAGAGGTTCAGAGAGAAACCTCTTGTATTTTATTACCATGTGTATAATAATTAATATAGAATATAAAAATATATAAATAAGTGCCACTTGATTTTAACTTCGATTGCCTGGGAATATCTGGGAACAGAGTCCCCAGCTGGTCACAACAGACTGATAAAATAAAGCAGGAGGATTTATCTCAGCATACACAGAATATTCTATTTACTAATTAATATAGGCACACATAACTAAAGTATAACAATAGAAATAATAATTTTGCTTGGCTTATTGTTTCATCTAATACATAAATGAAACAACTCTTAGAAGGACCAACTGAAATATGTATTTCTGAAACTCTTAGGAATTTGTTCAAAGGAGATGAGTGCAAAGTCCCAGCCTGGCACTTGTAGGAATAAAGAGTGGTTGGTGCCACAGTCAGGGTGGTGACATTTTCAGGGTGGTGACACTGCCAGGGCTGGCCTGGATGCAGCAGCAGCACCCCCAGCCCCTGCTCCCAGATATTCCCCAAGGGATGAGCCAAGCCCACTCCTGCTGTTCCAAATGCTAAGCTGAGCTTTTCCAAGCCCTGCAAAAATAACCACCCACAGCAAAGGCACTGCTGAAGTCCATTATTTATACAGCAAAGCCAGGGAAATTATGACATGCCCAAACTGAAATAGCTGCTTCTACTCAGGCTCAGCAAAGACATTTTAATTGTGGGGCCACAATTAAATTAAATTAAAGACTCTTTCACCTTCCTTAGCTCTCCTCCAGGGAGGGAGATCAAAGGGGGAATTCGGGATGTGCAGGCACCGGAATCCTGACATTTGCAGAGACACTGAACTTCCCAGCTCAGGACACACTCCATGCACAAGGGGGGTGGATAAAACAGGCACAGGTGACACGTGAGGACAGGCCTGGGGACAGCTGACAGCACATCTGGATATCCTGAAGACACAAAAACCCCACACTGGCCCGTGCCAAACCAGCTCAGGTGTTGTAGCTCCACAGATACAGGCAGAAGGGGGCCAGAATAAACAATTTAGTCCTAAATATTTTCCCTGTTGGCTCCCCCCTTTATGGGAGACCTGTTATTTATATGCATGAATGATTTATTCTTCTATTACCAGTCACCTCCTTCGATTAAATATATTAGTGCCTTTTAAGTTATTTCAAGGCTACGATCATTTTAAAATTAAATGATCCTTTGAGTACCCTTTGGGAGCTGAATGCTAAACTGACAGTTCCATAATGCAAAAAAATGGTGGTTGTGCTCATTTTATTTAATTAAACTGTACTCCTGATCAAGCAAACCAAGTGGGAGAATATTAACCCTATTTCTTTACTTCTAGAAAAGGAGTAAAATAAAAAAAACTGGACATTCTGTTGTCATGGTCAAATGTTGTCTTTATTCAGCTGACACCTAAATTGTGTCATGCAGCTGTAATTTAATTCACCAAAGGTCCCCAAAAGAACATCCCTGGGTTTTACCCTGCTTCTGATCGATTATGTCCAAGTAGGAAACATTTTAAAACCTCTTCTCCCTTCAAGCTTTGCAAAAGATCTGAATTTAAATGGCACTTTTAAGGCTCTTTGGAGCCCAAGTACAACAGCAGCCCGGCTTTTGAAGAGCACACAAAAATACTTCTGGCCCCAAAGAAAGGAATGAAGTGACAAAAAGAGGAAGATAAAAGCAATTCCAAGTCCCAAACCTACAGAATCCCCTCAGTCTTGGCCTATTCTTTAGAACTAAACCTCGTTTTGCAAATCAAAGGACCAGCTGCTAAACTTGCCTTAAAAAAAAGAGGTAGGTCCTGAATGCAGGGCTGAGAGAGTCCATCAATCAGTCCCTCAGGTCCTCCTGCTCCCACCAGGAGTTTCCCCATCCCTGGACCCCCAATCCGATGCCCAGGGATGCTCTCCCATCACTGGATCAGTGCCTGGAAAATAAACTTTCTGTGAGGCTCCTCCTGGGCTTCACCCTCAGGAGGGGGCTCAGCTTCCAGGCAGGGCTGCTCAAATGTTGTACCAAAAAAAAGCCAAATGTCACTGTTTAGGGAGAGCAGTGTGTATCCTCACATATGGAATTAGGTGTTACTGGGAAATGGACAAAATAATGAAAAAAAAAAAAAATTCTCTGTGCGCAAAACTTGTAAAAGTCCCGAATTTCACACAGAATCCTTCCAAGTCGATTAAAAACAATTCTCAGAACACCCCCAGCTTTCAGCAGTGCTTAACAACGTGCTTCCCTCTGTGAAAAGGCACTTCAAATTGGATTTGCAGTTCTGTCTGGATGTTTTATTTCCCTTTGTGATCTAAGTGATCGCTGCTTTGTAAGATTTATCCTGGGCAATTAATATATCAAGCAGAGAATCGCACGAGGGATTTCCCCAAAGAGATTTTGGCAGCTCGGGGTTCACTGGGAGCTCCTGCCCGTAGGTCTCAACCCTCTGGAAGTTATTAAACAGCACAAGGATGTCACAGGATTAAAGTCACTCAGCTAAAGTGAACGTGGCACTTTGTGCACCCAAAGCCAACGTGTGTTCCACCTGATAAAAATCTCAGCTTGGCAGCCCCAAACAACAGGTGCTGGGGGATAAAAGTCAAGACAAAAGTGCTAAAGCCCCTGACATACTTTCCCCAATTTCTACAGCAACAGAGCTGTGACAGAGGGCTCCTGACTGCTCAATTTGATGGCCAGGCAGATTTATAAAAGCTGAGTTTCCTAGGGGAAGGCATAATGAAATCAATGCACTCATGAATATGGATGGCAGGCCGGGGCCATCTGTTCGCCACCAACATCTTTTCTTAAAACAAGTTTCAAATATTTTGCCAGAGACGTCTGGTATCTTTATTCCCATGGATAAAATTAGACCTTGGATTTTCACCATCTCCTGTCATTAAGTGCTATTGTTATGGAAATGTGGGGTGTTTTTTTTTCCCTCCACTGATAATCAAAAGATTGAGTGATAAAACAGTTTGATCAAGTTCAGGTGGAGATTTCATCGGTCTGTGGAGGAGCTTCACAATATTGACAGTCAGGGCACACCGTGTGTAATGTAAATATAACTCCTCTGTCCTCCCCCCAAGGAGGAGGAACAAGAGCCTGGGATGTCCTTCCCTCATTTGTATCCTACATCCATCTGATTTCCTTTCTTTTTCAGAGAAAGCATCATAAGGCATTTTTATTCCTCATTCATGAGGCTGGTGCTGATTTGCATGCAGGGATTGGGGCAGGGGTGGAGGAGCTGCTGCTCCAGGGCTCTGGATGGAGATGGGAACCATCCAGGAGCTCCTGTGGATCCTGGGCTGGGTCTGTTCTGCATTCCCAGGTCCTGCACTGAGGGGAAACTGAGCCTGAACCAGGCAGGGCTGACCCAGCCCCACGTGGGAACCAGAGAGTGCTGGGTGGCAAAGCCAAGATGTGGGAATAGAAACCCCAAACCACTGTGGGAATAGAAACCCCAAACCACTGTGGGAATAGAAACCCCAAATCCTGGAGAAGAGATGGCTGAGAGGTGATTTTATCAGCACACAAATATTTTAAGGGCAGGTGCCAAGAGGAGGGGACAAGATTCAACAGCACAAGTGGCAACTGGCACAACCTGAAACATGGGAAGTTCCAGCTGAACATGTGGAAAAAAAAGACATGATTTTGTGGATGGCAGAGCCCTGGAACAGATGCCCAGATTGTGCAGTGTCCTTCCCTGAGATTTCTCACCCACCTGGATTGATGCTGTGTGTCCTGCTCTGGCTGAACCTGCTGGAGCAGGGGCTGGACTTGGTGCTCTCCAGAGGCTCCTTCCAACCCCAACCCCAACCCCAACCCCAGCCAGCCTGGGATTCTTTGGGATTCTGGGAGTCCCAAACTCTAGGGCAGCAAGAGCAGAGCTGAAGTCTCTCACAGGAACAATCTGTCTAAAGCAGGTTGCTATCAATTACTGTGTTCACTGTTAATTAACAATCAGCTCCTGGTTTCTCAGAGCAACCAGGAAGCTGAGACAGCCCAGATGAACAGAATTCCAACTGCTCCCAAAGAAATGAGTCTAAGAACACACTCACAGGGAAGGGAATTGGATTCTCCTCCAGCCCCACAGCAGTCCTACATTTGATGGCACACTGGGTTCCAAACCAGAGGAGATACATCAGCTGTCCTGTAGTGAACTCTGAAAAAAAAAAAAAGAACAAGAAAAAAGAAATTAATTTAGGTTTTGAATGTTTCAGTCTTACACTATTCCTCTCCATTTCAGCCTATTGATAGTATTTATGTGGCTGTTAAAAAAAAAAAATCTAAATAAACCTAAATGAAAAGATATTGGGGTGAAATAATTCAAATTGAATATTACCCAGATAGTCAGGATTTTCTAAATAAACCTCAAAAGATCAATATTTGCCCAAACCTTTTGATTTCACTAAAATGAGGGTTTTGGTAAAAAACAGTGTCCCAAGTGCCTGCTGGGATCAGCCAGGGATGCTCAGCCCAGCCACGCTCCCAGTGGGGAGGGAGAACAGCCTGGGCTCATGGCTGAGGCTCATTTCCCAAATTAATCTCTGCAGCTGATCCTAAGCATGGACAACCTGGGCAGGTTATGCCATAACAGCTTTTCCATTTGCATCCAAATTTGGGGCATTATGCTCAACCTGCTCATCCACTTCCACTCAAAGGTGCAGCTTGCTCAATTTGCATAATAACTATCTCCAGCTAATTATCCCCATTTGTTCATGGAAGCAGCCACTTTCTGTAGGGCTTAAAATTACCATAAACTGTGCATAAGATCAAGACAACACCGATTTATCTTATTAACAGTGAAGGAGTTTGTGTGTTAATTAGCAGGGGATTACTTTGGAAATGCATTCAGATGTTCTCAGGACCAGTTCACCTGACAAGCCCTGAGCACCTCCCAGGGTCTGCAGCTCAGGGCTGATGCAGAGGAGAATCAGAAGCTCCTGGGAATTCCTGTTTGGAAAACAGCCACACACTGCGTGGGCAGTGAAAAGGTGCAGAAACCTCTGGGCAGTGATTTAAAAGGGAGGAAAGTGAGATAAAAGTGCTTACAGCAGGGTGTAGGTAAGCTCAGCAAGCTCCTGCACACAGTGAAATTTGCCTCCTGCGTTTTTTGGATGGCATTTTGGACAAATTTTTAATAAAGGTGCAAAACTGAGGTCTTCTCAAGAGTTTCTGCTGATATTCTCCCTACTCTGCTTAGTAAGCAGCTGCTCCAGCCTCCCCCTTGCAGCAGCTGCCAGAGCACTTCCCATAATATTCATGGATGCTCCATGTTTTCCAGCAGCAGGTGGTACAATTTCTGTATCTGCAAACGATCAGCATTCAAATCCAGATTTTTCTCCTTAATAGCTACTACTCAGCTACAAAGTGTTATCTTTCCTACACATATTTTTAATACCCCCAGTAAAAGCTAAAGTAAGGACTTGTATTTAAGGGAAAGATGTTCCCATGAAACTTTAAGTGAGAATTTCACACTGGGAAAAGATTAGAATAATACAGACTCTCAAGTATAGAGCCATTTAATCTCCATTTTTCCTGTGCCCCAGAAATAGCCTCCTTAATTTTCACTCTGGGGTTCCCACAGGCACGCATGTGGATGCTGGGAATTGGACAAACTCCCTACATAGCCTGGAAGCTTCCAGCCAAAGGAACTCAGAGGATACAAAGAACAAAAGAAAAGCAGATTGCGATAAACAGTTTTCCTTTTAAAGTCCCCAAACCCCTTAAAAAGAACTGCAATGCAAAAGTCAAACCAAAATAATTATTTGCTGCTTTTCCATCAAAGCCAATGGTGACATTTAATGGCAATGGGCAGTTCTCAAGCCAACACTCATGTGCTGCACTGAATTTCCACAGAAAACAGGTCCTCTATCTGTCTCCTTAAAAATCCATGGAATTTGAACACAACCCCTTCCCTAGTAAAGCCATGAGACACAGAACATGGTTCCCATAAACTGCATGGCAATAAATCTTTACTTCCTGGTGGCATGATGGATTTCATAAGACGATGGATTTAAAAATTCCTTTTTGCCAACCAGTTCCCTAATTTCTTAGGAAAGCCTTTCTGGGTTTAAGGCATGTCGTAAGGAACTAATTTTCCACAGTGATCCTGAAAAGAGCTGGAGTGTAATTGCCAGGGAGTTAATGGAGTCATTGTGCATATTTTTGTTCTTCATTTTCCTAAGAACAATCTGAACCTTCCAGAGAGATAACAAAGAATATCAAAGGCATCTTTTACATCAGGTGATGCTCTCATCACACACCAACCCCATGCAGCTAAAAATTCAATGGCAAGACTTGTATCAGCTGCTCTCCAAAATTGTTTTCCATGTCAAAAAAGGAGCGAGTCAGAAATAAATAATAACACAATGGCCAGAGGTGTTGCTGCTTTCCAGCAATCTGCTGGAATGACTGGCCTGGCTGTATGTGAGGGCACAAAACTGAGAATTATTCCTTCCCTATCCATGGCAAGAAGGGGTTGGAATCAGAATTCCAGAATCATTTAGGTTGGAAGACATCGCCAAGGTCATCGAGTCCAAGCTGTGCCTGATGTCCACCTTGTCCCCAGCCCAGAGCTCTGAGTGCCACATGCAGGAATTCCTTGGACACCTCCAGGGATGGGCACTCCAAACCTCCCTGGGCAGCTCTTTCCAATGCCTGAGCACCCTTTCCATGGGGGAATTCCTGCTGCTGTCCAACCCAGCCCTCCCCAGCACAGCCTGAGGCTGTTTTCTCTTGTCCCGAGAGATCTGATGTCCTGGAAATGGTGTCCACTCATCTCATCCCTGAGCACGTGCTGCCTGGACACAGACACTGCCACCACCACCACCATCATCATCATCAGGCATGATTTTCTGTGAGTGCTCCCAAAAACACACCCCTGACAGCAACATCCCCCTGCACAGGCTCTGTTATCCTCACTGCACACCAGCCCAAACACCAACGAGCCAAGTGCAGCACCAGCTTTTTCATTTTCATGCAAAAAAATGGCTTTTTAAAATTCCAGCCAGGCGTGCATACCATCCTCCTTGGGCAGAGTGTGTCACAGGGAGAGGTGCTCACCCAGCCAGGGGTGGCAGATCAGGTGATGCAGATTAGAAAATCCAACTGTTTTCCACAAATGGCCCAGCACTTCCTGCAAAGAATGTTTTAGGTACAAGGCTGATTTTGATCATGAAGACTAAAGAAACATCAAAGGGAAATACCTGTGGGTGTGCAGCAGTGCTCCTAGAACAAGCAGGGGCTCATGAATACTAATTGATAAATATTCTGTATCAATATTGAACCTCTGTGTGCAGAGCTCACCTGAGCCTGCCCTGCCACCCCTGCAGCCCCAGGGACACCTGTGGCCACCTGTCCACACCTGTGACCACCTGTCCTTGCTGGTGTCCTTGGTGTCCTCGGCTTTCAGCAGAGCCCAAGCTGCTCCTGAGGTTCAGATCCAGGTCTTGTCCCATCCCAGGGCTTCTCCCTGTGCCCACCTGGGCTTTTGCTCCTGCCTTCAGGCTGGGCTGGGCTGCAGATGGGATTTTAGGTGGTGATGGTTTGTAAAGGCAACACTGGGGGTGTGGCAATGTGAGCAAAAGCAAGATACAGCAAAAATTATCACGAATCCGGGCTGAAACAGAAAGGACAATCATCAAAAATGGCCAAATTCCACCTAATTTCTCAGCAAAAACATGCAGCAAAAAGCAAAGCTGAAAGCTTTAAAGCACAAGGCTTTACACAGCTCCCCAGCAAGGATTTCCCACGGCCCACAAAATTCATTTTGATTTATCTCCTGCACTGTTGTTTTCAGATGCAGCCGAAGCTCAGAGGGGGGTGCATGATTTCATTTCAACTCTGCTGTTTCAGACTAGCACTCAGCAGCTCTGAACAATTCTTTGCAGTTGCCTTTACAGACCAGCATCATTTCGAATCTCACCCTGAGCAAACACTTGTAAATCCGCTAAATGTCTCAAATTTGCCATTTTCTCCCTCTCAGTTTGCTGGATCACCATCTCAAACAGTTTCTCTGCCCAGTCAGATTTTCAAAGTGAGTTTATAAAACGAGCATCTGTTGATAATCTAATAAGTCTGGAAAGAAAATATTTCTCCTTTCTACACAATGCTGGGAAAACCTTGAAACTTGTAAACAAGCAGGGGATGTGACAGCACAATTGGTTTCTGTTAACAGCAAAATACAAAGGAAGGAAAATATGAGTAGAAAAAGTGTATCTGTGCATATTTAATACGGTTTTTGTAGCCAGGCACTTTCATGAAGTTTGACTCAGTGTTGTAATTAAAATGTTCTGTAACGGTGGTAATTACCCCATCAGGTGAGGCACAATGGATGGCAGCACAAACCTACAATATAATGATTATTTCCAAGTTGCATCTCAATTCTTGTGCATTTTAAGCACCTTCCTTGTGCCTGGGATTTTTAACAGGGTCCAACCCGTGACAGCACAGGCCCAGGCTGGAGCAGTGGGATTTTTGTTATCTTTGCTCTTCCCTCTGGATAAACTGCAGCTTTTTGAAGAGAACTAATTCTAATAGATCAAGTGATGAAATTTAACCCAATTCAACCCCACCTGAGCACACCTAGATGGTGCAGAGTGAGGTGAGAGACAGAGGGCTCTCCCCACCACAGAGCTCTCTGCCTTCAGGATCACAAAAACTCTGGAAACTTCTGGAAACCAACGCAGAACCTCCCAAATGTCACAGAAATGACAAAGCCCTTTCACTTTGCAAACAGTTTTGAGGCATATTGACCTTGGGGTGCTAAAATTTCCCTTTTTTTGGGTAGGAATAGTGTATTCAGACCTATATTAAACCAAAGTAACATAAAGCATCCCAGTATCCCTGCAATTCAGAGAATTCTGAGGTTTGGAGCCTTTGTAAAGCATTTTGAGTGCTGCAGGGAGATGAATTATCTCCCATTTCTTGCATCAAACCCTGATGTCATGTCTGGAAAAACACTAAACCCTGACAATTATTTCTGTCTTCCCAGGTTCCATCAGCCCCTTGATAGCTCGTCCAGCAAGAAAATAACCCCTTTCACTTTGGAAAGGGGCAATAAAGATGATGGATGCTTTTTGGAGTTTATTTTTGCTGTGTCCATAAACATTCCCCTAATAGCTCATCACAGCTGACGAGCAGCTTGGTGGAGCCAACTGCTGTTGACTGAAAATATCTGACAATTTTTTTTTTTCTCCCAAGCTTGCTGTACAGAAGGAATTATTTCTATTTGAATAGCACTCTCCTGTGATGAGGAAATATATGTATATTTGTCATAATTAACACAGGGCCCTGCCACGCAGGCACTGTTAATGCACTTTTATTAAAAAAAAATATTTTAGTCCTTTTCACTCCAGGGGGACCATGAGAGGCCGGAGATGTTTATCTGGCACACTTCATTTTCCCCTACACACCAAGATAATTAAATCACTGAACCAAATTCAAGGCAAGAGCTGAGGAATCATCCTCTTGATTTTCTTTTTTACCCTCAGGATGCTCCCAAAGGCAAAAGAGAATCCCAGAATCCCAGAATGGTTTGGGTTGGAAGGGACCTTAAAGCTCATCCAGTTCCAGGCAGGGACATTTTCCACTACCCCAGGTTGCTCAGCCCTCAATTCCTGCTCTCCTTGCTAAAGATCACTGGAATGATGCCAAATGGCTTTAACAAAGCTGCTTTTGGATAATTATTTGTTCATGATTATTGTATTTTTAAATGTCCATTTGCATCTTTCCACCCTTAAAGAAAATCACACTAAAGAAAATGAGACACACCCAAATGCTGATGTTTGAGAGACACTGGAGGGAGGAATAAGTGCAGCATTTTAAAACACCAACATTTATAGTGATACCTGGATTTCTGGGAGCAAAGAAAAGGTGAAAAACAGCAGCAAGACATTGAAAAACATCTTTGAGCAACTCCCACCACAACCTGTACATCCAGAGGGAGCAAACAAGAGCATGGCCTGATAAAAATGGGATCTGCCAGCTCTGCCCTCTGGAATATGGACAAGGACACGCTCAGGGACCCACCACCCTTCCTGCCCAGCTCCCTCAGTGCTCCCTGCCCTTGATATGGGACAAAGTGGGCATTTCTTGGCCATAAGTAATAATAATAATAATAATAATAATAATAATAATAATAATAATAATAATTTAATAGCTGCACTCTCAGTTTCATCCTGCCTTTAACCATTCCTTGCCTTGCTCTGGAGGCAGGCTGAGGTAAGTAATGTGCAGGGCAAGCACACTGCTGTCACTTAGCAACCTGAAACAGGGCTTGGAACAAAGATCTTTATTTCTGGAACCATTTACCAGCAGGGCTGAGGTTCTGGGCATGGCACAACCCCAGCCCCTCTTGCTGCTGCTCCTCTCCAGGGCTGTCTGTCTCTGCAACTTTCCACCCTCACCTCAACTTTATGGCAAAGAGCAGGAAGGAGATCAATAAAAGGAGGACAACCGGCATTATTTTGTGACTGTTCCAGCCAATTGATCCCAGTGTGCCCAAAGCAGAGTGCTGAAGCAGAGATCAGCTCACTCTATGCCACGCAGATCCCATCAGCTGCTCTGCCTTTACAGATCTGGGAATCTCTTCCCCTCCCTGCTCAGATCCCACTGAACATCAGGAGTGGAGGAGCTGGAGCCCAGCTGAGGCTGCCCTGGCAGGGCTGCTGCNAAAGAAAATGAGACACACCCAAATGCTGATGTTTGAGAGACACTGGAGGGAGGAATAAGTGCAGCATTTTAAAACACCAACATTTATAGTGATACCTGGATTTCTGGGAGCAAAGAAAAGGTGAAAAACAGCAGCAAGACATTGAAAAACATCTTTGAGCAACTCCCACCACAACCTGTACATCCAGAGGGAGCAAACAAGAGCATGGCCTGATAAAAATGGGATCTGCCAGCTCTGCCCTCTGGAATATGGACAAGGACACGCTCAGGGACCCACCACCCTTCCTGCCCAGCTCCCTCAGTGCTCCCTGCCCTTGATATGGGACAAAGTGGGCATTTCTTGGCCATAAGTAATAATAATAATAATAATAATAATAATAATAATAATAATAATAATAATTTAATAGCTGCACTCTCAGTTTCATCCTGCCTTTAACCATTCCTTGCCTTGCTCTGGAGGCAGGCTGAGGTAAGTAATGTGCAGGGCAAGCACACTGCTGTCACTTAGCAACCTGAAACAGGGCTTGGAACAAAGATCTTTATTTCTGGAACCATTTACCAGCAGGGCTGAGGTTCTGGGCATGGCACAACCCCAGCCCCTCTTGCTGCTGCTCCTCTCCAGGGCTGTCTGTCTCTGCAACTTTCCACCCTCACCTCAACTTTATGGCAAAGAGCAGGAAGGAGATCAATAAAAGGAGGACAACCGGCATTATTTTGTGACTGTTCCAGCCAATTGATCCCAGTGTGCCCAAAGCAGAGTGCTGAAGCAGAGATCAGCTCACTCTATGCCACGCAGATCCCATCAGCTGCTCTGCCTTTACAGATCTGGGAATCTCTTCCCCTCCCTGCTCAGATCCCACTGAACATCAGGAGTGGAGGAGCTGGAGCCCAGCTGAGGCTGCCCTGGCAGGGCTGCTGCAGGTCCCTCCTGTCCCTGCAGGATCCTGGGGCACAGCCAAAGGCTGGATGGGAGCTGGGAATGCTCAGCACTGAGCCAGGGAGAGCTGGGAGCGCCCTGGGGCAGCTCCACCATGCTGCAGCCAGGCAGGAACACCTTCCTGAGCAGGTGAGAGAGCCCAGAGCTCTGCTGATGGCACTGTGTGTTGGGAAGGAGAAAAAAGAATAGTCTGAAGATCTTAGTCTGAATTTGCTTTTTCTTCCTCTTTCTTTGTATAGTTAATGAAGTTTTTTTACACCCTTTTAAGTTTTCAGCCTACCTTGCTCTTTTGCTCCTAGTTCTGTCTCACAATAGAAAATAAGTATATTTAAATTAGCAAATCAAAACTATAACACACTGCATCTTCCTCTTGCCTCAGCCAGGGCGTGCTTAATTACTGCCAGCTTTAATTACCGACCCAGTCTCCCCAAGGGCTTTAATTCTCTCCAATTTCACATCTCATCCCCACTCCTCCCCTGCAGCAGCTCCAGGACACCTCTGGGCTGGAGCAAACTGAGAATTCACAAAAAGAGAATGAACCTGGTTAAACTGGAAATTTGGGGGTGCTGCCTGCTCCCCACCACAGATGAAAGCTGCTTTAAGGGGCAATTTAAAACCAAGCATCCACCAGAAATCTGTCATTTACCATGTGCTAGAAACAAATGCTGCTGCCCACTGCTCACCCTTCTCTACTTGAATCCTCCCCATATACACGAGCTAACTATATATAACTAAATATATAGAACTAACCTATATATATGGTAAACCAAAATGCCTTGGTAAAAAGTTAACATAGGCAGGAGAGTATAAAATACAGAGAGAAAAATAGAAAAGGGAAGTAAAGAATCCACGGCCATTATAATGCCTAAAAAGCATTTAGATTTGCCTTCTGAATATTCCTCTTGAAGGAAGCACTCAGGATGATTTTTACCTCTTAAAATCCCATTGACCAAGCTGAACAATTCAAAAACCAATGAGAGAATGTAAAATAAATGCTATAATGTGGCAGAGTAAGCCTGTGAGCCCTAACTACAAAGCACTGCCTCTAATCCAAGCCTAATATTCTAATTCAAACTATTATTATTATTACTATTATTATTATTATTGCTATGTTTCTGTCTTGGCAAAAACCATGTCCTCGCATGTATTTTTAACAATTGCTGTTAAGGACAATCAAAAATGTGATCAACAATTTATTAAAATTAAGCCTGAATTTGCATTTAAAATCATGTCACTGGGGAGCATCAGTTCACTGCATTTTGCCAAGTCACAATAAAGATGAATTTTAAGATGAAATTTTCCCACACAAATATCCAGATACACTTCATGGGGAATGAAAAAATTTGCTGTTGGCCTCATTTTATAATGAAACAGAGTGAGACACGAGCTACCCAAAACACAGAGCTCTGACAGCAATTTACAGGCTTTATATGCAAGTCAAATTAATCCTCTAAGTAGACTTCCAATTCCTGCAGGAGATGGGAATTAGGTGGCATTTGAGTTCACATGAGAAATCTGGAACTGTGTGGCTTCACTGTGAATAGAGGCAGGGAGTTTTAGGGTGAGGCAGCAGAATTGCATCAACCACGTCCCTGCTAAACCCCACTGCAACACAAGTCCAGCAGCTTTGGTGGTGGCCTGGGAACAAGCAAGATTTCACCTCCAGGATGGCAAATCCTGCCTGATTTCACCTCCAGGATGGCAAATCCTGCCTGATCTCACCTCCAGGATGGCAAATCCTGCCTGATCTCACCTCCAGGATGGCAAATCCTGCCTGATCTCACCTCCAGGATGGCAAAACCTGCCTGATTTCACCTCCAGGATGGCAAAACCTGCCTGATTTCACCTCCAGGATGGCAAAACCTGCCTGATTTCACCTCCAGGATGGCAAAACCTGCCTGATTTCACCTCCAGGATGGCAAATCCTGCCTGATTTCACCTCCAGGATGGCAAAACCTGCCTGATTTCACCTCCAGGATGGCAAATCCTGCCTGATCTCACCTCCAGGATGGCAAAACCTGCCTGATCTCACCTCCACAGGACCAGTTCCCAGCCCCTGTCCATGAGTGATCTCCTGAAGCCACAAACCAGCCCGATGGAGAATGACCCTTCTTGGATGATTTCCACCAGGGCCTGACAAGGTTTTAGCTTTGCCTGCAGTGGGACTGGAAATTGCCCTTGGGATGCAGAAATTTTCAATTTAAAAGCCAGATAGGAAAAAGGTTCTGAGTGAAGTGCTTGGAGCAGAACCTGGAAAGAGGCACCAGAGCAGGACAACACAACCACAAACCAAACCTGGAGCACAGCACAAAGAGCAAAGTTATCGACAGAAACATTAACAAGCCGTGCCCAAACGCTGTTTTCCTTTTGCAATCACAATTTCTGGGTGGGGTTTCAGCCATCAGATGGGCAGAGGGCTGTGCCACACATCCGGATGAGCCAGTGCAGGGAGAGCTTTCCTTGGGATCTGCATTAATCACACAACAGAGCTGGTGTTAAACACCCAGCAGGAAGCACTTTGCCTTACAACAAATACAAAAACATTAGTCAGGCCATGTGCAAGCTGTCTTCAGTGAAATTTTCATTAAATAAGATTCAGGTCTTTTGGAAATCGATAGGAGTCCTTCCATTGACTTTGTGGGTGTGGGATGAGGCTCGTGCTGCTGCCACCCTGAACTGAGGGAAATGGGCTCTCATCGAGCCAATTTCTATTGCTTACATTAATTTGCTACACCTTAACTACGAAGATCTGCAAAGAACTCTGCTCCTTCCTGTCCTCTTTAAATCCTGGATGCATTTTTCCTCAGTTAAAATGTGTAAAACGCTCGACAGGCTCAGCCAAATCCCAATCTGGCAACACCCTACAGGTTCACCCATGGTCTCCTGGCATCACTGTTCAAAAACTCCCTAAACATAATGTCTGAAAAAAAATCACAGGTCAAAAATTAGACAGCTTACAATTTATCCTTACCTCCTATTCACTTTTGCCCTTCAAAAGAACTCAGCCCTAGGGAGCTGACAAATAAAGATAAATTACCCCTCTGCAGCGTTCTCTCTAACTAAGCCATTGTGGTGATTAAATGAACCTTAGAAGCCAAATTCAGCTTTGATAGCTGAAATTGGGGGGAATTTTTTTGCTTCTTCACAAATACAAAGCTTGCAGTTTCCTGGGAGGAAGGGCTGAATTCAAGAAATTTCCTGGGTGAGCATTTTGGGGCACTTACACATTCATTGTAATGGGTTCAATCACGTGGGGTGGGTGCTGAGGTAATTTATAAATGCATCTCTAAATGTGGGATAATATCTGCAAGTGTCCAAGGCCAGGCTGGACAGGGCTGGGAGCAACCTGGGACAGTGGGAGATGTCCCTGCCCATGGGAGGGGGTGGAATGGGAAGGGTTTGGGTCCCTTCCAACCCAAACCACTTTGGGATCCTTTGATCTGTAAAAGCCCACTGAGGCCTCCCCCATTCCCAAGGCAAACCCTGTTTCAGGGACAGGAGCTGTCACAGCATTAAGGACACCACCACAGCATGGCATTGATTCCTCTTCCTCACTGCTTAAAAAGAAACCCTGAAGAGCAACTGAAAATACAAAAAAAACCAAAACAAAACAGACAAACAAACAAAAAAAAAAC
>VWZS01002958.1:61231-79830 GCA_013397075.1 Rhabdornis inornatus
CGGGGAAAAAAAAAAAAAAAAAAAAAAACAAAAAAAAAAAAAAAAAAAAAAAAAAAAAAACCCCCCCCAAAAAAAACCCAAAAAAAAAAAAAAAACCTGAAAAATGCTCCAGTTAGTTCAGCAGGAAGACTGAGACATGGCTTGATTATATGGGCTTGATTATTTTTAGGAAAAAATATCAGCACTGGAGGGTTCTCCAATCTCACACTGGAAGGTGCAAGGGGAATAAATGGCTGGATGCTGGAAAAATTCAAATGAGAACATCCAAGTGAACTCAATCAGCACAGACAACCCCAAGCTGAGGAGCAGTGACTCCACCACCACTGGGTGTGCTGGAATCAAGCCTGGATAACTCTAATTTTGGAGCTGTCATTTCTCCACAAGAAATGCATTTCTATGCACAGGTATTTAAAATGAAAGCAGGAGAAGAAAGGATGCAATTATGCACACCTAACATATGTATTATATATGTATATTATAGTGTATATATACAATGTTAACTAAATATATATATCTAATATATATAAGAAGGAGAATAAAAAATGTGTACACCTGTGTGCTTCATTTAGAAGGAATTGCAGTGAGATTTAGTAAAACAAGGGGGGTTCTTGTCCTCCAGAAAACCAGAATTTTATCCAAGCAGAGTAAAATAGATGCTGCACTTGCAGTTTGAGGTTTGATACAAGACAAGACTCATTGTCCTCCTTCTTAGCCTGAATTTTGTTGTGCTCAGGAGATCAAGGTGCATAGAGGAAAATACATTAAAAAAAGAGGATATTAACCCACACACATTTTTGCCCCTTCCAATAACTCTAAGAACTCATTAGGTAAGCCCTGCTGCACTGGTAATTAGGTTCAGAGTTGGTGTCAGTGTTGTAATGGGTTATTGATCACTGAAGTTCTCAAAGAACTTCATGGTTCTGGGAGTTTGGAAAAAAAAAAACCCCAAACCCCATGAAATGAGTCCTAGCCTTGCTAAATTTGATTTTCATTACATATTACAAGGCTTCCCAACCCAAAGCTTTCATTTCTCCCCAGCAACAGTTTTATTTTAAGCTTTCCTTCCCCAGACATCTCTGTTGGCCATTTGGGCTGGGATTAGATTTTTCACCTGTCCCAGGATTATTGGGAAGAGCTATTTGTTATTTTCTCAGGGTTCTTTAACAGACAGCACATGCCTGGGGATGCAAAAATAGTCTGTGGGATGGTGTCAGCTGCCAGAGGCACAGTGCTGGTCTGCACTGAGACCACCCTGCTCATACCATGTGTAAAACTGATCTATAAATATATTAATATATATCTGTCTGGACATATATATATATACACACACATATATATATGTGTGTTTTTATATGTCCCCAAAAGCCACATCCACATGATTTTTAAATCCCTCTAGGGATAGGGATTCCACCCCTGTCCTGGGATTGTCCTTCCAATATTCTCTCAGCGAAGGAATTTTCCCCAAAATCCACCCTGAGCCTCCTCTGGCACAGTTTGAGGCCATTCCTTGTCCTGTCCCTGTTCTGTGGGAGCAGAGCCCGGCTCTCCTGGCTGTCCCCTCCTGTCAGGGAGTTGTGCAGAGCCACAAGGTTCCCCCTGAGCCCCCTTTTCTCCATTCCCTTCCCTGGACACACTCCAACCCTTCCAAGTCCTTCCCATGAGGAGCCCAAACCCCATCCCAGGATCAAAGGCGTGGCCTCAGTGCCCAGCACAGGGGGAATCTCCCAGTTTCCCACCAACCCAAACCTCACCCTTGCTCTTGACAGCAAATGCCCATCCCAGGAACTTTGTGCAGCAGGAAAGGGCCCGTGGATCCCTCCCCAGTGCCATCAATCCCTGCCCACCACAGTGCACGGGCTTTACTGCAGATTGCACCCGTGCCAAGTGATCACTACATTTAATTAATGTATTATAAATTGCCAGGTAATTGTTCTGGGCATTTTTCAGCTCCCAGCTCTGTCACTGTTGAAGCCCTGCGAGGGGGAGATCCAGGTATGGAAGAGGGGAAGATGATGGCACAGTGTCCTTCAGGCCTGGGGGAAGATGCTGCAAGATGCACTAATCAATTAAATGCTGAAGGAAGACTGGAATAATCACAACTGCAGGGAACAGAATCCCCAACAAAATTCCAGAGCTGCTCCAGCAGGCTGCAATGGACACTTTGCATCCAGGATGGCAAGGAGAGCAACAGGAGCAGCTTGGGAAGGGAGAGGCTCCTCCTTGAGGGAAGGGGTTTGGGTTCCCACTGCAACAATTCCAAACTGCTTTATTCCTATTACATTCAAACAGTGATGCCAAAGCTGCTGCCAAGGCAGCAACAAGAGAAGGGCAGAGCAGGTTTGGTACCAGAACCTGGTACCAGGAACTGCCAGCCTTGGGCAGGGGGTAACTGTGCATTAAGCAAATTGCAATTTGTTATTCTGTTATTTTTTTTGTCAGCCTAATGGAAAAGCCAAAGGGCTCTTTGCTCTTTAACTCTGCCATGGCTACTGCTGCATTTTAAATGCTGTGTAATTATATCAGCAAGCACATTTAATCTCCCACTTTGAGCTGGTGGGATGCAGGCAGGGAATGGTGTCCCAGCCATCCCAGTGGCTCATTCCCTTCTCCCAGCCCTCCTGCACAGGAACCAGCAGGGCAGCCCGGGGTGTTTGCTGGAATCCTGCAGAAACCCGAGCTGGAAGGAGCTCGAAGCCACATCAGATATTCTGACAGAGAAAAGCAGCTCGATGTGTTCACAGGGACAGGCAGCTCCTGGCCACTGCCACCCCTGCCCCTGCTGAGGAGGGGACAGGGGTCACCCCTCATCCCAAGGTTTACCCCAGCAGATTTGCATGATCACAAAACCAGAATATTCTTTTTAAAGCACAAGGTGGTAACGGCCACAAATACCAGGCTGTGCTTTCACAGCCAGGCCACAAACAGGGCAATAAATCTTTTTCCTTGTTTGTTCCCTCCATTTTAAACTAAAAGAGGGCAGTATTAGGTTGGATACTGGGAAGAAATCCTCCCCTGGGAGGGTGGGCAGGGCTGGCACAGGGTGCCCAGAGCAGCTGTGGCTGCCCCTGGATCCCTGGCAGTGCCCAAGGCCAGGTTGGACATTGGGACAGTGGGAGGTGTCCCTGCCATGGCAGGGGGAAAATGAGGAGATCTTTAAGATCATTTCCAACCCAAATCATTCCATGACTCTACATTTTATTCCAAACAAAAGGTTTTCTACATTTCCTGCGGTGCTAAAATGATCCCAAAGTTGTGGATCTTCTCTAGAAACATCTCCTTGCAAGAAGTCAGAACTCCCTCCTCTGAAGTTATCTAGGTAAGTATTTAAGAACTAAGATTCAAAACACTCATTTACATTTGTTAATTCAGGGTTGTTCAAACTATTATGAAAATTTCAAAGAGGAATAAGAATGGAATAGCTTAAGAGCATCCTTTGAAAACAGAGATATTCCTTGCCTGCAGAATTCTCTTCCCCTAATCAGCCCACATAGAAGAGTTGTCATTTCTATCTAGTTCACTAGCAGATAGGCTTTCGTTATTAAATATTAAATCAGAGAGAACAGAGATTCAATTCAAAAAAAATATAGTTCAATCTGCCAAATTGCTATTTCCATGAATCATATTGTGAACATATTTTGATAAAAAGGAGGTTATTTAAAGATGCAACCAAGTCTGGTGATAAATGAGACCCTGTTTCAGTTCGTGTCTGCAAGTTTTAACTCAATAAATATAAATCTACACATAGTGTGTTTTCCTTTTCTAACTCCTTTTTGTTTTTATTTTTGCCTTCTAGATAGATGTTTGCAATAAGAAACACTGTTTATTGTACTTAGAAATTTTAATATAAAAACCACAGAGGAAGCAGCTATCTGAACGAACAGAGCAACACAGAAAAAAAAAAGAAATTATTGTAAATCTGATACTAACAAGGGCTGAGCAAATAACTCATTGTGAATAATTCACTCAAGAAATGGAGCCTCTTTCTATGCTCACAATCTAATTACAAACAATTTACAAACAAGCTGTGATTTCCTTATTATTTGACTTAGTTCAGTAACTTCATTCTTGTAAAAGCAACATCTCCAGCAGCGGACTGGGAGAGCCAGCTCCAAGGAATCCAACATTTCATGGTTTTTCACTTGAGCAGAAAACCTCAGTGCCACTGCTTCAAATCCCACCTCTGCTGCTCAGACTGGGGCTTGGAGCAGCCTGGGATAGTGGGACTGTCCCTGTCCCTGGCAGGGGTGGCACTGGATGAGCTTTAAGGTCCCTTCCATCCCAAACCAGTCTGGGATTCTGGGATCCCAGCCAGACGTGGCACAGCCCAGCACAAACCATCCAGTCCTTATGCACAGGGCACCTTCCTGGGCAAAAATACAGAATGTGGGGGAGCCAGAGCCCAACAATCCCATGGCATTGGTGCTGGCAGGGCTGGGCACCCCATGGGGTCTGGCTGGAGGAAAACTGCACCTGCTTTTCTGCAGGATTTTACAATTCTCCCCACAAACCCAATAGCCCACACCCCAATAAAAGGGCATTTAACTTTTGGTTTTACGAGGGCTTTTTATGTGCATTATTGCAATCCAATTTAATTCACTCCCTGCTAGTTGAACTGGCACTCATTTCAGGCCAAAGTGATAACATATAATAGCCCCTTTCAACTGAATTGCTGAATAAAAGTCCAAATCAGCCCCTGTTAGAGCAGCTTTTCCCTGGATGGTGTTCCATGGCCATAGGAGAACATCCCCACTCAGCTCTCGGCAATATTGTTAAATTTCAGATTGGGGGGTTCATTTCACCAGAATTAAAATGTCCATTTCTCATAATATTTAACTACCATCACTGCCCTGTCACTTCCAGCTACACTGAATACAAAAATTGAAGTTGCAAATGTCTTCTCTTAATTGGCCAATGCACTAATCATTTAATTTTAATTCCAGTACAGAAGTTAAAAGAGGCATCTCTAATGATTCCTGTTTATGTCAATAAACTGTACCAAAACAGTCTCCCCAGGAAACCCATAAATCTCTGCTATGAGTCCATTTGCTATTATATATAAATAGATGAAATGCTAACATAACATTTAAGGGAAAAGGAATTAATTCTGCTTTAATTCCACATTTACCAAAATTCCTGCTTTCCACAGCTCCAATTCAAGAGTATAGCAGCATTCATATTCTGCTTTGCAGAAAGGAAGGGAATAGGAAAAGTGCTGCAAGAATAAATCCAGTGGGAATGGAAGATGAGAAGTGATCAGGAGCTGGCAGAGAGACAAACACAGATCCTGGGAATGTGAAGATGAGGAGCTGACAGAGCTCGTGCTCCCAGTGCACAGGAGGTGTGCTCTGCTCTCTTCCCCACTGCTACTCTGCTCCTTAGCAATCACCAAATTACCACTGTCTAAAAATCAGAACTTTTATTTAAAAGCCTATCCCTGAAATGATTAGTAATTATAAATCCTATTGCAAAGCAATAATAGCAATAACATATTTATTTCAGAGTCCTTCTGCCCCTGTGCCCCAGCCCCTCTCTCCTTCCTGTGCAACCTTGGCAGAGCCCTGACCTGCAGCTGCCTCTGCCCCCTTTGGGAATGAAAGAATTCCTTGTGGGCAGACTCCAGTTCGAAATGTTCCCTGTGGGAACACTCCAGTTCCAGGGCAGCACCTGTGACAGATGTGGATCCATTAACAACCTCTGGAATTACACTTAAAATTCCCGTGACAACTCTCACTAATCCACAGCTGGGATTGCCTGGGCAGCTGGCTAAAGGCATATTAAACACTCCAGGCCCTTCTCCTGCCCTGGGTATCATAATTCCCATTGCCCTGTGCTCATTTCCATGGAGCAGCCGATCCTTATCCTCACACACAGCTTCATCGTCCTTAAGGAGCTCAGAGCCTGTCCTCACTCTCTGTCTGGGGAGCACGGATCAGTGAGGGCTGGGATTGTTCATCCTGGAGGAGAGAAGGGTCCAGAGAGAGCTCAGAGCCCCTTCCAGTCCCTAAAGGGGCTCCAGGAGAGCTGGAGAGGGACTGGAAAGGGATGGAAACAGGACAAGGGGGACATTGGGATACAAAACAATCCAACCTGGCTTTCTAATTCAGGTGCAAACATCTCTGGAGAAGAAAGGGAATCCAGACCCCAGGTAACCCCGGAACCCCAGGCTCGCTCTGCCCACCATGGACTGGGCAGGACCCTGCTCCAGGTGACCCCAGGCTGCAGATGAGCTGTGCCAGAGCACAAAGCAGAGGCTGAATCTCATGCCTGAGAGTCCTTCAGCTGCTTCCCTGACAGACCCAAACCGACAGAAATGTATCAGCTGCAAAGCTGATGAAAAGCCCGACACGTGTGCAGGAAAAGCTGGAAAACTCTTGGCTTAACAATGGCACAGGTCAAAAATAAGCACTGTTTAATGGGCCTGCTTTGAGACCATTTCTCAGTAAAGCATTAACTTATCCCATAAAACCCACAAGCAAAGAGGATTTGCAAAGGTCATAAAATGGAATATTTCTGACCTGAGCCATTATTCGATTTTCTGTGTTAGCAAGGAGAGCCCCTGAGTGTGCACCTACAAAAGAAAAGAGTGGAAGTCAGCAAACAGCCAAGAGCTACAGAGAAAAAAAATAAAAATAGTCAATGAAAATATTCACTGGGGCACAGGAATGGTGGAAAAAGGCTCAGAGTGAGCTCCCTGCACCTATGAGCAGTTTCTGGAAGCTGGAGCTGTGGAGGAGATGCCATATGGTGAGAATTGAGTCAGGAAAAGCAGGGTAAACACAGTCAGATGCTGGGAGTTCAGCTGAGGTAAGGCAGGCTCAGAGGTCACCCTGGAGGACACAAATTGGGGGCTGTAAATGATGCTGGGAGCTCACAGGAAGGGGAGATTTGGAGAAGCCTGTGGGAGTTAATCTGCTGCTCCTGGGTTAATCTGGGCTCGGCTGCTGCCACGCTGGATCTCCAGAGCTCAGCCACTGCTGGCATCTCTGGAGTGGGATCCTGGTGGGAAGCTCACCTGGGAACAGCCAGCACCTGGAACAGGGCATGACAAACCCACACAGCCCTGTGGAAATCAGGAAAATCCTCTGGAGCCCAGGGAAAATCTGCTCAAGCAGCAGCCAGGGTACTGCTACTCACTTCCCACTTCTCTGGCTGCTTGCAAACTACCCAGACTGGGCTCGTTCTTAGCAGATTAAATTTGATTTGCTGTTTTCCTTCCCCTCCCTGCAGGGCCTGTGTTTTTGCAGCACCCAGATCTCAAAGGGATGCAACAGAGACATCCCAGAGCCCCTGCTTGCACAGCCCAAAGGATTCCCATTTTTCCCAGTCACAGCTGAAAACTGTGTGCACATCCAGAAACTTGTAAATATTTATCCTGAGCCTCCAATATTCCACTGTACAAACAATGCCCAGAGCTGCACTGGGCAGCCAAAGGTAAACAGCCAGGCTAAGTACTGGGAAGAGGAGGTTTTTTTATTTCAATTTCTTTACTTAAAGTATTTCAGCTGCATTCCCAGTGCCCAGGATGTAGATCTCCATGAGTTTTGACACAAGCTCTTGTTTGGAGAGCTGCTATCAAAGGGCAGCAGATCTGCTCTGGAAGCAGCTCACAGCACCTGAGCACTCACAAGGCAGCAGAAAATAGGAAAAAGATGTAGAAAACATGATCGAGATCTTGGGAATTCAAACCAGTCAGCACAGTCAGGGGGGGAGTGAAAGATTTTTTTAAAAAAATCTTAATGGGAGAAAAATTAAGCAATGGTCACTTAATTTCTTAACATCAACATTTCCAGCTTTAATTAGGATCCAGGGAAATCAAATGTTAGAAGCCCATCTGCTTCCAGGCTCCAGAAAGATGAAAACCTTCAAAAATGCCATAAATAATAAACTCCCAGGCTGGCAGCATTTTATTGAGTTCCTCCCCATAGATTTCAGCATATGCCACTATTGCAGGAATAAAATGTGGTTGAAAACACATTTTGCAAGAAGCTGGGTTCACTCATTTAACAATTTAACACATCAGGGAAGTGGGATTATTTATTAGGAACAGCATCCCTGCTCTCCATAAACACTGCACTGGAATGGTGGAGGTGCCACAGGGACACCCTGCTGGGAGCAGGAGCTCTTTAATCACAGAATGATTCTAAAACTCAGCATTTCCATCCCTGGAAGGGTTCAAATCCAGGCTGGAGCAGCCTGGGACAGTGGAAATGTCCCTGCCCATGGCAGAGGGTGGAGCTGGATGGGCTTTAAAAATCTTTTCCAACCCAATTCTGTGCAAAACACACATTTAAAGCTTTTTGCAGTGGAAGAAAAGTTTCAAAGCACTACCTGGCTATGCCACAGAGGCTGATCCCCACCTTCTCCTGAAACCAAATTTTATTAAATTCTAAAATACTGAGACTGAAGTTAATCCTGTGCTTTGTTAAGTCCCAGGATATGATTTTTAAAGGATGCAGCACTGGGAATATTTCTTCCTTTTTTAAAATTAATTCTATTTGAATTCATTACTTTCACTTGAGAAGAAGAATAAGAGAAACCACCCACTTTCATTCAATATTATACATTATTCCATATTCCACTGTTTAAACACTCCCAGCAATGTGTTGTGATTGAAAAGGAAGTGAAATGTCAGTTTTAGCCAATCTTGTGTTCAATCTACTACAAAAATCCTGGCCTTATTTGTGTGAGATGAGAGCTCAGCCTGGAATTCCAGGGATTTATCCCAAGCATTTCACAGCTGCCCTTTGTCTCTCCACACCCTCACATCCCCCGGAATTCCTGGAGCAGCCACTCCAGCAAAACACTGAATTTCACACCTTGCTGCTGGTTTGTGGGCTCTGTGGGAATCACCTGCGTTGGCTTTTTTTCCTCATGAAACCCAGAGTGGTTTGGGTTGGAAGGGACCCCAAAGACTCTCACATGGCACCCCCTGGCACAGACAGACACCCAGTGGCCATTCCAGCATCCCAGCTCCATTCCCTGTGGAATACAGGCTGCCTCTGCTGGGGAAAATCATCTCCAGAGGTAAATTCTGCTGTAAATATTCACAGTTCTGCTCCAAGGATGGGGCTCTGGGCTTCTCTTCTCCCAGGAAAACCCTGGGAAGAAGGCAGATCCAGGAACAGTGTCCTCAGGAACCCTGGCAAACCCCAAGGCCAAAGGAGAGGGTGGCAGCAGTGCCAAACTTCCCAGCAGGAGTGCAGCTCCTGGTAACTTTTCTCCCTTTATGCTGCACTTTGCTGCAGATTTATTGGAATTCTACATTTTCTCCAGACCAGCCATTCTTCAATCAGCACTCCAAAAAAAATTACAGGAAAATTTACGGTGACTTAGAGCCCCAGCATGAGTTATGCTTCCTTATTTCCCTTCAAACACCAGAAAAAAAAAAAAATCACCTTTCCCAAGGGCTGGAAGACTCCATGCTCAGCAAACACCAGGCTGAGAGAGGCTGGAATTCCCAGGGAATTCCCAGAGGCAGGCATGGAGCATCCCAGGCTGAGGAGAACAGAGCAAGGCTCATTCAGTTGAACACCACACTTGCATTGGCTACAGGGAGAATTTGTTAAAAATCAGATTCTTCACTCCCAGTCCCTAAATATTGCTGCATTCCCAAACTCTGTTCTCTAATAGCTGAGTTAGCCACACTCCACTGAGCATCCTGGAGGAAACTGCTACATTTGAACTTCCTGCTTTCTCATATATCACAGGCAGTTTTTCTCTGTTTGTTTTTTAACTGGAATTAATTAAATATTGAGTAAAGTGCCACAGCCATCCATCGTGTGCCTTCGAAGGAGAAATTCAGGGATGCACAATTATTTTGTTCACTGAGACAAGGGAGAGTCAATATTTAATGTGCCATGAAGGATTTATAAAGAATATATCTGGCAGGAGAAATAAATACGAGGAGACATCTTTATCTCTCTGGGTTGATTCAGTGTCCATCTTTGCAGATTTCAACTTCTTTTAATTATGTAGAGACAACAGGAAGAGCTGAAGGAATGTCAGGGCTCTGGATGAAAATGTTGTGCCAGGACAAATTCCAAGAGCCTCCAAAAGTGTCACAGGGACCACGAAGGAAGGGAAGGAGCTAAGGCAGAGAAATTGTGATAAATTTGGTGTGAACCCTACGGTTAAATGATAACATCACAGGAGAATCAGGAGTGGGAAAGGAAGGATTGGATTTCTCAGTGCAAGGGAAATTTGATCCACTCAGAACCACGGCCAGAATGGAGGTTAATAAGTGCTCTTTAATTATATCTATATATCTATATATATATATATACACACTAAAGGTGTTTTTATAATAAACCAGAATGAGCAACTGGAAATGAGAGGGAATTAAGGTAAATCTGTAACTTGGTTAAGGGGCTCCAAATACACCCCAAGTATTTGGGAGAGATTGACAGCAAAGCCTCGTGAGGGAGTTTTGCTGCAGGGTCCCCACTCACCTCTTGTGATTACACAATAAACTCCAATATTAAAGAGCAATTCCATGGGTGCTAAGGAAATGTGCTCACTTTCACACTTCTCCTGATTTTCCCTCCCTTTGAACACACAGAAATAAAAGAGTAGAATACCCTTTACCCTTTTAGCACATTTCTCAGGGGTTTGGCAGTGCTGGAAACCTCTCTGGGAATCAGTTCCTGACCAAAACGTTTTCGTCCATCAAAAAATTCCTCACATCCAGATGAGTAGATCTGTTCTGGATGAAGAGCAAAGTTTTCCTCTGATGAGAGAGCTGAATCAGCATCATTAAACTGTCAGGGGAAATCCTCTGTGCTAATAAATACATTGCAATTGCAAAGCTCTGAGCTGCAAATTAAGAGGTGCCTGATGGCCGAAGGGACACGTGGCAGTGGGACAGACTCAAGGTCAAGAAGCTGCTTTCCAAACCCGTGGTGGAATAAACCTGCAGTGCCCAGGAAGAGCAGGCAGAACACAGCACATGGGGAAAATCATGGAATGGTTTGGGATGGGAGGGACCTTAAAGCTCATTTGATGCCACTCTGCCGTGGCAGGGACACCTCCCACTGTCCCAGGCTGCTCCAGCCCCAATGTCCAACCTGGCCTTGGGCACTGCCAGGGATCCAGGGGCAGCCACAGCTGCTCTGGGCACCCTGTGCCAGCCCTGCCCACCCTCACAGGGAGGAATTTTTTTCTAATGTCTCACCTAAACCTGAAGCCATTCATTCCCTGTGTCTTGTCCCTCCATCTCTTATCCAAAGTCCCTCTCCAGTTCTCTTGGAGCCCCTTTAGGCACTGGAAAGGCCTCTAATGTCTCCTCAGAGCCTTCTCTTTTTGAAAATTATTATTATTATTATTATTATTATTATTATTGCTGTGAGGAAAAAAAAAAATCAGCCCAGCTCTGAGCCTTGGCATGGCATGGGAAGGAATTTGCAGGGCATTTCCCAGAGCTGCATCCTCACAGAGGCAGGAGGGCTGATGGGGCTGCATTCTGCTCTCTGTGCTCATTGTCCATTAAAAAAAATGGATTTTTTTCTATTTTTTTTTTTTCTGACTAAGCCTAGAAACACAGAACCTCCAGCATGGAACAATAATAGCTTTGACTCTGTCTTTATATAGGTCACGTTGGGAGGCAGGCACGCTCTGCTCCGTATGCCAGGAAAAAAAAAATAGCACTTTTTGACACACTGCGACAACTTCAGAGGGGAAGAAGGGCAGAACAGCCCCCACTCCCCGCTGCCATCAGCCTGAGGCACCGATCCCAGAGCAGCTGTCAGAGGGAAACCCCATTTCTGGAGAGCAGCACTCCTTTCTTGTACTATTTCTGGAGGTAACCACCTCGGAAAGGCAGCTTTGTGAAAGCATAGCCAGTCCCACCAGCTGAGCACAGGAATCACTCAGCAGCCTCCAGCACAGGCTGGAGCTGTGTTTGATTGCTGCTCCTTCCCCTCAGCCACTGCACACCATCAGAATTCTCTGCTGCCCACGGGAGGGGCTGCAGGGGTGTGTGATGGGGGGGCTTTGGGAGTGGGAACCCCACGTTTTCCCAGGATAACACAGGAGCATCCCACTGGTGAGCAGGCAGGGCAGCACGCAGGGCTGGGCTCATTCACACACCCCCAGTGCCCTGCTAAATTAGGGATCCCACTTGTACACTGCTCACTGCATTTGTAAATGTCCTTTTTGCTGCCAAGTAGTTTAAATTCATTTAAAGGGGCCTTCTGATAAGTGCAGAAACCAGCCCTGGTCTGCTCAGCTCCCAGTCACACCAGGGGAAGCTGCTTTAGGTGACTTCACACCCAGGCATGCCTGGAGTTTAGATGAGCACAACCTTACCCTTCACTGGGTAAAGCCTGGATGAGATCATGAAACCAAGACTCAGAACTAAACCAAATTTCCCCCCAAATGTTCCAAAGCCCAGCACAGCAGGCATGTGTTTCACAGCACAGTGCTCAGTACAAAGCTGCAGTCACCAGAATTACACTTCTACATGTATTAAAATTAATATTACACCTAGAGACCAGTCCAGGCTCTGCTGTCTCAGATATTTCATGTCATTTCATGGGGCTTCCTGCAGGGAGCTCGTGGTTTTGGGGAGGGAAAAATGGGAAAAGAGCTGCCACTTCCAGGGATGGGGCAGCCACAGCTTCTCTGGGAAGCTGTTCCAGTCCCCTGAGCTTCTCCTGTTTCAGCCACACTGAGCTCCAATGACATTCTAGGAGCAGCACAGCACCAGGGTGATTTATTGCCCAAGACTTCACTAATGGTTAAACTTCTTATAAGGCATGATATGGCAGGTCCTGAGCCCCAGTGAAATGATCAGCTCCAAAAGCAATGACTAAGCTTGTGAATAATTTAGACAAGGAAAATCAATCAATTCTGCCCCATGTAATGATGCTCAGACCTCAGCTGGCAGCACCAGGACCTGCTCATTGCTGCTCCAAGTCACCCATCACTGGAGCCCCAGCAGCCAAAAGCAGTTCATTAATTTTCCTGGCATTTACTAGATACTTTCTGAAGCAGACCTGGAGCACTACCACAGGAGAACATTCTTGCACCTCCCAAAACCCACACAGACTCGGGTTTGTAATGATCCCTTGCCTTGCATTTTCTATCAGCCTGGCTGCAGGCTCCAGGATTCCAGTGCCCCTGGCATTCCTTGCCTCCCAAAGAAGGGAGGAGGCCCTGCCACAGCCTCTGAGGAGCTTCCAGCCTGGAAGCTTTTCACCTTCCCTGGGGTTTTGCAGCACCCAGCTGAGCAGGAACATTTCAGTGTGGGTTTTCACTGACATCCATGGTGCTCAGCAGGCCCTGGGGAGGCGATGCCCATGGGACATCCCTGCTGTCACCAGGGCCTCGTGCACAGGGGAGAGCCTGTTGTGCCACACATGTAAATTAAAAGGGTTTCTGTCCCACTGCTCTCCTGGCTGGCATGAGAGACTTGCACATGAGAGGAAAGCTGGAAAAAGGAAGCACGAGGAGCCTCAGCAGCTCACTCAGAGTCTCACTGGGAGACTGGAGAAGAGCTGCAAGCCAAGCCCAGCTCAGCAGCTCAGGAGCAGCCCTTGCTCTGCTCCTCCTGGCCCCTGGAGCAAGCCTTGGCCACCCAAGACATCGGTCCCTGTCTCCAGTGAACATCCAAGGGATTTCAAGGCATGGGAACTGACACTGCCCAGACCAAACTGCATCTCCTGCTGGACTCAGGCAAGGAAGAACACAAAGCTCAGCGAATATACAGGTTTTTGGGCTGAAACTGTAAGATGTGAGCATTCCCTGAGTGCTGCCTGGGAAAAGCAGAGCTGCCTGAACTGCACAGGGCTGCTGGGCAGAGGAGATCCCTCTGCTCCCAGCCTGCATCTCAGCACTGCTGATAAGGGGATCTATTTCCACATCTTGGGAGAATATCAATATCTGTCCTTCACAGAAAAAAAAAAAAAGTGAATGATAACTCTTTGCCTGACTCCTGCATGATGAATTTGTGACCCAAAAGCCCGTTGAGAAGAAGAATTGGCCTCAAGTGGGCCATTAATATCAGAGCATTGCAGCTGTATCAGATGTTACAATATTGAAATGAATAGAATATCACTTCTTCTACTTAACCAAAATGATTCTGTACACACAGAGCACGGATGGGGCTGCACAGAGATTCTACATTTAGGGACAGCCCAGCCAGGCAGAGCACGACCCCTCTGCTCCCCAGGGCAGGGGGGACACACAGCAGAGAACAGGCACCTGAAACACAGGGCTTTCATCTAAAATTCCACTTGGGATCTTAAAGTCCCTTCAAGGAGTTATTAAACCAGAAAATTGTAATGATCTGACAGTGTTACAGCACAATAACCCTTCATTTGCATGAAATCCTTGCTAATAATGTACTTACTTCCAGCATATAAATGCACAGGTCCCTCTAAAGTTCTGCATGGCAGCACAAGTTTGATAACACTGGGTTATCTACAGCTCCTTGACATCCACTGGAGGGAGGGGTGGGAGCTCCATGGATGTCTGGAGCACATTATTAATAGCACAACAATTCAGAAGCTGCAAGGAGCACAGCAGATTCCCTGTAGCTATTTTTAATGTCTTTCTAGGCATCCCCCTCACTGCCAGCAAAAACACAAACTTGTTTTACTTATTATCAGCAAGATCACGCAGTGAAATCACAGTGACCTTCACTGCTCCAAGCCTTACCTGAAGTGCACAGCAGCTCCCTGCTTCTGCAGAGGCAGCACTCAGCACCCCACAGGAAGGACAAAGGGCTCCAGGTGCCTCTCAAATCCATCAGCACTGCCAGAGCCAGCAAATAGTAAAACCAAGCTCCTCCAGCACCCAGCTGAAGCTGAGATGAAGGAATAATTTCTGGGGTTATATCCCCAGCTGGGTGTCTGCCCTGCCCAGCAGCTCCCAGGGCTGTCCCTGGGCTCAGCCTGGGCAGATCTCAGCATTTGCTTCATCCCAACCAAGTGAGAGAAATAAAGAATCCACCCAGCCCTCAGATCTTTTGGGCTAAAAAAACCCCCAGACTGCAGCCAGAGCCCCTGGGAGGAACCTCACAGACAGCATCGATGCAGGTGCCAGCAGGAGCAGATTCACAAACTGCATTTAACACACCTAGGCTTATCATAATCTAAAGATCAGCTGGGAACAGGCAGGAATAAGTTAATTTTCACAGACACACAGGCTTTGAAACCCCCTGAGGACCCTGCACGTGTGAGTCTCTCAGGGATGCTGCTGCATTCCAGGCAGTCCCTGCTGTCCCTGCTGTTCCCACCTGCATCCCAAGGAGAGGCAGGGCAGGAAGGTGATGCCACAGCTCAGCCAGGGATGCTCCCCCTGCAGAGCAGCTCACAGAGAATCAGACACATCCCAGAACCAAACCCAGGACCCTTTTAGCTGTGCACTGGCTGCAGTGCAGCACACAGTGCTTGGGGACAAAGATGGACAAAGTGCAGAGTCACTGACCACCATGGGGACGTGTCCCCTGTCCAGTGCACAGGAACCCTGGGTGGCTCAGTCTGAGGGGGCTCTGGGGGTGGGTCTGGCTCTCCAGGAACACAAACTCTGCCTGGGCTGAGGAGCAGGAGCTGGGCCAGGCTCCCAACAAACAGCTGGGCTTTCATCCCAAGAAATCGTGCATTGCAGTGCATGTCACACACCAGCCCCCACCCAGCACACCCTTCCCCTGGCTGGGGATGTGTGCAGCTGTGGCAGAGTGTCCATGGGGATGGCAGGGAGCTCCTGGGGGATGTGCACATCCATGATGCTCCCACCCTGATGGAGAGGTGCTCAATGACACGTTACAGAACCACTGCCTGGAAAACTCTGAAGCGTCAAATATCCCATTCTGAACTGCACAGCAAGAGCTGTGAGCCTTTATTTATTCTCTAAAAAGGAGAGGGCTCCTAATGGCCTGGTAATCTTTAAATCCTTTTGTTTAAAGGACAGAGTATCAGAGATATTTTGCTGCTCTCCAATACCCACGGTTATTAACCACCACATAAAGGCCAGTGATATAAAATACACAATTCCCCACTATGTTTTCCTTTGGAGCAGAACTCAGGATGTGAACTCAGCTCTGCTCCACCAGTGCCAGTGGAGTGTAGATTTTAATTAAGTGCATCACTTGATGAAAGGCAGGATGCAAAACAACCTTGAGCAAATGTTGCAGTCCTTGGGCAGGCTGGGACACCCTGCTGGGGAGGAGGCCAAAGCACTGCCTGAAGAGCTGTTAGAATGCAAGCTTTAGATGCTAAAATAAGAATACATGAAAAGTTCTTCTGGATCAACCCAGTAGCCACCCAGCAGCCTGTCCTGCCTTTGGCATTGGCAACAGGAGGGGTTATTTAAGGATATCATGAGAGCCAGACCCACTGTAGAGAGCCACAGAATCATTTAGGTTCAGAAATCCATCCACAGTGAGCCCAACCATCCCCCAGCACAGCCAAGGCCACCCCTCACCCCTGTCCCCAAGTGCCACACCCACACAGCTTTTAAATCCCTCCAGGAATGGGGACTCTGCCCCTTCCTGACACAGAAACCAACTCTCAAGATCATTAAAACATCAATTCATACCCCCCACCCCCCAAAAAAAAAAAGAGTGAGAATATTTTGCTTTGAATCAACCCAGACTGGCTTGGGATAAAACAAATGAATGAAAGTTAGAGCTTGCTGGGTAAAAAACCCCATTTACTTTAAAAGCTGCTTTCAAAGTGTGACCCCCAGAGCCACCCTGCCTGTGCCTCACCCCAGGCACTGTCCCTCTCATGGCTTTTCATGGCTGGTTCCACGTGAAAGGCAGTGGATATGCCATGTTTGATACTCCTGAAGACACAGATATTCAAGGGAAAATTGTAAAAACGTATTATAACTCAGCAAAGAGACCCAGGGTCAAGGAAGCAACACAAGAATGCAATAAAATAGAGCGAGAATTAAATTACTGCAAGCAATTTCTACATCTCAAGAACTGATGTAATGACAAAATCATAGGCATGCACCAGTATTACACAGAAGTTAAGAATGATAATACATCTTCATCTTTAATTTCTCTTACATTTACTCATCTAAATGAGCAAATGCTTGGAATTTGGCCCAGATGAGGATTTCAAGCCAAGAAAACCTCAGGCTGTGGAGATCAGTGCCTCTTAGCTGTGCATTTTGCATCCTGCAGGAGACGTGGAGGCTAAGAAAGATGAGAAACCCTCCCCCAAAAATCCCTTCCAGTCTTCATCCTCAGACTTCTTCCATTTCTTTGTTCTCCTCTTCCCCATTTCCCAGCCCAAGAGCCTCTCCTCAAACCAAGCCTGGAATGAGTGAGGCCCTGAGGATGAGGAGCTGTGGGAGGTGGCAGGGGGATGCTCCTGGTGGGGATTTGGGGCTTGGCTTAGGGCTCCACTCAGAGAGGGGCAATAGGGGCAGGGTTATCACCCAGCCAGGCCTCCTGGGCTTGGGATGTCTTCCAGGAGGAGAAAAGCTGTAGGGTGAGCTCTAGAGAGAAAACAGACTTAAAATTAGGTTTGGGGTTTCAAGAAGAAGGAGTGGGTGAGCTTGTTTTATTGGGTAATATCTGAAAGCCTGCAGGGCTGGAGGGCTAAAATATGTGCTGCTGCTTTCCTTGACAAATGGTTCATATTTCCTTCAGAGTTGAGTTTCTGCCAACAGTTCCTGTACCACAGGGTTAAACTTCAAAACACAGAGCAGGAAAAAATGTTTTTTCGGTGGTTCCTTGAAGACCTATAAAACACAGGCCAAAATCCATCCATGAATCAAGTTCTTGAGCACTTTGTTCCTCTGAAAATTCATCTAATATCTGCACAAACCTGGGCTTGAACACAGCCAAGGGAGCCATTGCTATCATTTGATAACTAACGATGAGACTTTTATCCCCAGCAGGGATTGAGAGGATCAAGAGTAAAATGGGTTCCTGAGGATGCTGATTTGAACCCTAACCTGATAGCTGACCCCAAAGCCAGGAGAGCTCAGAAATTTACAGCTCACAACATTCAGGGTAAGCCTTTTGTCTATGGAGAGACTGGGTTTGATCTGAGCTGAAGGGTTTTGTGGTCAGCCCTGAAAACAGCTCCTAAGCCTGGAGGTGTGGTGGCCATATTGTCCCTGGAGTCACCTCGGGGCAGTGACACAGCCCAGGGGACATCAACCCTCATCCTGCATCACTAAACCCACAGCCACATTCTGCAGGACCCTGCCAGCACAGGTGGATCTGGTCCTTGTGGTGTCCCACAGCCCTGCCAGGGATCCCTGGGAGCTCAGGGTCCACCCATTCCATCTCCTCCTGGTACCTCCCCTGTGCCCTGCCGGCTGCCACCACTGCCCAGTGAGCCGTGTGTCACACACGGAGCCAAGGGCGTCCTCCATGGGGCTCCCCAAGCTCCCTCAGCCCAGCTCTGTGGACCCTCGACTCTGAATCCAGGGTGCCCGGGTGTGTCCGACTGTTCCGGGGTGTGTCTGGGTGTGGCCAGGTGTGTCTGGGTGTGTCCGACTGTGCCAGGGTGTGTCTGGGTGTGCCCGGGTGTGTCTGAGTGTGTCCGAGTGTGCCCGGGTGTGTCCGAGTGTGTCTGGGTGTGTCTGAGTGTGCCTGGGTGTGTCTGACTGTGCCCGGGTGTGCCCGAGTGTGTCTG
>VWZS01002958.1:80197-155586 GCA_013397075.1 Rhabdornis inornatus
TGTTCCCAGGCGTGTCTGGGTGTGCCCGACTGTGCCCGGGTGTGTCAGAGTGTGCCCGAGTGTGCCTGAGTGTGCCCGGGTGTGCCCGAGTGTGCCTGAGTGTGTCTGAGTGTGCCTGAGTGTGCCCGGGTGTGCCTGAGTTTGTCCAACTGTGCCCGGGTGTGTCTGAGTGTGTCTAGGTGTGCCCGGGTGTGTCTGAGTGTGTCTGGGTGTGTCTGAGTGTGCCCGGGTGTGCCTGGGTGTGTCTGAGTGTGTCTAGGTGTGCCCGGGTGTGCCCGGGTGTGTCCGAGTGTGCCCGGGTGTGTCTGAGTGTGTCTGACTGTGCCCGGGTGTGTCCGGGTGTGCCCAGACATCCAAATTCACAGAGCATTCCTCAGTAAATGCCTTCCCTGCCTTTGTGGTATTTTTATAACCTGCATCTCAAGTGCCTTTCTAGTGCATCATCCCATATATAATGGAGAAATACCAGACACGGATATAACACTGGAACAGATGCTCCTACCACCCAAATGAATAATTTCAACATTAATTCAAAAATCTTTAGAGCAGTCAGGATGCCGACATGCAGAGGATTATCAACCAAGGGAAGAGAAATTTAATGTATGCAGGTGAAGGCAAATTTGTTTTTCATCAGCACTACATATTGAACTGAGTTCCTATAGGTCAAATCTATAGCAGGTGTTTCTTACAAGAAGAAAGCTGGAGGTTTTATCTCAGATTACTTTTTGATATCCAAAGCTAATACCTGTAAATGCCATTAGTTTGGTGCCCTAACCAAATTAATCCCAGTTCACATTCAGTAATCAAACCTTTTCAATCAGATGCTGGGAGCTAAATAGGTAATGAGGTGCCATAAGTGACTTGACTTGGGGTTTGAAACCATGGAGGATGGAGCCCTCCTGGAGCCAGCCTGGTGCCTATGGAGGAGCTCCCCTGGCTGTTCCCGAAATCCTCAGGCAGCCCAGGACTGATCCCCTTCCAGCAGGCTGCTTCTGCCTCACTCACACTTCCGAGAAGATTATCACACTCTGATTTCTCTGAAGTCATCTTCTTTTCCTTCTCCAGATCAGATAAAAAGCCCAGACGGGAATCCAGGGAAAGGATTCATTCCAAAGGATGCAAATTTTCCTCTCCTTATCACCCTTCCCCAGTCAAGTACAAAACTATCATTTAACTCTCCATTATCCCAACACAAAGTCAGAGCAAGAATTCCTGCCAGGTGCTTCAATGGGCTCATGTTAGACCCAGAGAGAAAGGATTTCATTAACCCAAAGGGATGGATTTGGGTTTTATCCTGATATCTCAGCCAAAGGCACAGCCCTTCCATTGCCATCCCAGCTAATTCCCCTCAATTCCAGACAAATTTCTTCATCCCAATAATTTGTGGAATGATCCAGGCTCCAGGGAAGAGTGTGAGGCACAAGGACACTCCCTGCCCTTGGTGTTTGACAGGGATCAGAATTGCAAAAGTGCTTTTGGTTATTGGCTGCTGTCAATCAACAACAGCCCCAATTACAACGATAGCAAAGAGAGCACGTGGCCACCAATAAATTTACAAGGATTGATTTTCACATACCAGCACAGCAATAATACAGAACTCCCATTCAAGGAGACCTTATTAACCAGCCAGGCTATGCAGCAGTAAAACATGAAATTGCACTGAACAGGAATGTAATCCCCGTGGACCTTCTCCTTCCCCACAAAATTTTAGTTCAACATTGATTTTTTTATGTTGAACAAACACATCATGAGGCTGAAATGAGATAGGTGGATTCATCTCAAGCCTTTTTCTGCTAAAAAAAAAGAAAACATGTCTAGGAACAAGGTGAGAGAGCCCTGTAATTACTGCTCCAGGATTCATTTCATTCATTTGCAATGCAGCTCCCTCCTGACCTTCCTCCAGCGCTGGTGTTCACAGACACACCACGGTATCAGCTGGGGTTACCCCCCTCCAGTGGGCCAGCAAGCTCCAGGATACTGCAATGAACTGGAACTTGAGAACCTGCAGTTTTTATTCCTGGTATTACCTGGTTTTGCTCAGCATCTCTTCCATCTCATTCTTCCTCACAGCATCACCACAGGAAACAGCTCTTGGTACAGGGGGAGAGGGAGCTGGAGGAAGAAAAGGGCCCTGGTTTCCATCCACAAAATCCTGGGCTCAGCTCCTGTTTGGCTTTAAAACTGCCCAAACACCAGAGGCTGCTGAGGAGGAAGATGGGGAGAGTGAGGCCCAAGGAGTCACATCCTCCCAGCACTGCAGCTCCAGCTGCTGCACATCTTCCAGCACAGACTGATTGCAGCGAGACAGCTCCCGAGGCTTTTGTTATTATGTTTTATACTCCAGAGAGTAAATTCATCAGGAAAAAGAAAAGCAGCAAACCCTAGAAAGCACCAGACATTTTTAACCTGAGTGACAAACACTGAGCACTGCGAGGACTGGAGCACAACCAGTGAGAACAGGGACAAACCACAGAGGAGCTGGTGGCCCTGGAGCAGCCTCAATGTCCCTGAAGGGTCATCGTGCTGGACCTGAAACTGGATGGGTTCCAAACCATGTTTACCTCATTCTGCAGTCCCAATTACTGCAAATTCTAGAGCAGGCAAAGCCTGGTTATTATTGCTGCCCAAACACACCCCAGCTCACTGAGACACTGCGCTGCCAGTTGAACCAACAAACCCAGCTGGGGAGGAAACGCTGCCAGGACGTGGCTCCTGCTCTCCCAGCACATCCCCACCCCTGACCAAGCAGGAATGATCCCATCCTGCCCCCCCTGCCCAGAACAGCCCCAGCAGAGCCCCTGTCTGCAGGCTCTGGGGCTGTTTGTGGGCACAGTCAGGGCTTTTTCCCCCTCCCAAGGACCTGCAGAATTGAGCCAGGCCAGGGATCCATCAGACCTCACCAGCACAGCATCCCTCTGTACCAGAGGGAACAGGCTTTATTTTAACTAGAGCAATCCTTTCTTTTGTCACTGAAGTGGAGTTTTAAAATGTCTCTCTTGTAAATGTGCCAAAAATAAGAGCATAATTTATTCATTTCCTCTCTGTGCATTTTGTTCCCGGTTATCTTTCCAACTCCTTGACTGCTGTGAAAAGTTAAAAAAGGGAAGAAAAGGAAAAAAGCACCTCCAAAGGTTAAAACTTTGAGCTAATTTCAACTTCAACATACATTAGAGCAGTGTATTTTTCATTCATTCCTCCTGGTGACATTTCAAGCTTTGTTACAAATCAATCAGCATTTCCAAAAGCATTTGGAGAAGCAGGAAACTATAGTGGCTACAAATCCTACAACATCTATTATTCTTGCTATTTCACTCGTTTGGATGAAAAACATTTCAAAGGTTATTTTAAAAGAAGCAAAGATTTGTCTGAAGTTTCAGGATAGACAAAAGATTTCTGTGCAATGTTTCAGCAGCAGAATAAACTCCAGCAATATACACAGAATTTATTTCATCATGAATTTGGTCAAGCATTCAAAAGGATGGAGCCCGGAAGAGAGGGAAGAGATACAAATAAGACAACTCTGTATGATGTGGAAATACTGGGAAATACTGTCATAAAAGACAGAGTTAAGGTGGAGGTTCTGGAAGCTTCCTTCAGTGTGGTATTTATCACCCAAGGCCACAGTGTCATTAAGGATGAAAAAAACCTTCAAGATCATCAAATCTAACCTTCAAACCACATCCCAAAGCGCTGCATCTACTTTTTGAACATTTCCAGGGGTGATTCCAGCACTGCCCTGGGCAGCCCATTCCAGTGCTCAGCCACTCTTCCAGTGAAGAATTTTTTTCCTGATATCCAACCTGAACCTCTGTAGTGCAACTTCCAAACCGATTTATTTCAGTGCCCAAGGAAGGAGCACCTCAGCTCCTGACAGCAATGGTGACAGCCCAGTGTGGTGCCAGGGGTGTCCCCTGGCAACCAAACACAAAGCAAAGCTGTTTTACCTTCCCAGAGCCACCAGAGCAGTGACATGTGTCCTGTGGGATGGGGACACAGGTGTCCTGTGGGATGGGACACAGGTGTCCTGTGGGATGGGACACAGGTGTCCTGGGGGATGGGGACACACAGGTGTCCTGTGGGATGGGGATACACAGGTGTCCTGTGGGGTGGGGATACACAGGTGTCCTGTGGGATGGGACACACAGGTGTCCTGGGGGATGGGGACACACAGGTTTTATTCTCCATCCCCACAGGTGTCCTGTGGGATAAGGACACACAGGTGTCCTGTGGGATGGGGACACACAGGTGTCCTTTAGGATGGGACACACAGGTGTCCTGTGGGATGGGACACAGGTGTCCTGTGGGATAGGGACACACGGGTGTCCTGTGGGATGGGACACAGGTGTCCTGTGGGATGGGGACACACAGGTGTCCTGTGGGATGGGATACACAGGTGTCCTGTGGGATGGGACACACGGCTGCCCTCAGCCTGAAGCTGAGGAGAGCAGTGGTCACTTGGCTGTCCCTGTTTGCCAGGTGCTGCAGGAGCACCTTGTGCCATGAGGGGCCAGCACAGCCCCCCCTTGTCATGTCCCCACCCCTGTCACCCTGGACAGGCTCACAGTGTCCCCTTCCCTGCTCCCCATCCCACTGTGCTGCAATCCCAGCAGGAGCAGACACTGCAGGGATGGGAGGCTGAGGCTGAGCCCTGGGGCAGAGAAATGGGAATCTCCATTTGCACAGCCTGGCTGCCCAGGCTTTAATCAGGGAGTAATTGCCACTGTTTTTTGGGAAACTCATGGGGATCAGCCATCAGTCAGGACCAGAGAGGAAACTGTGTCTGGGAGAGGACAAGGAGGAGAAAGAAGCCCTGAAACCTGCACCCTGCCAGCCTGGCAAAGCCCTTGCTGCCATTTGCCCATCATGTACCCACTTTGTACCCACCAAGGCTGAGGCTGGGTGGGCAGAGCCCTCCCCAAATGACACCTCTGCTGATTTTCCCCACCTCAAGGCAAGCAGAAAGCAGCTGGGATCACACTGTGCCCAGCCTGGCCAGCAGTGCACAGGGAGGAGGACAGAGGTGCCACATGATGGATCATGTCCAGCTCACAGCCTGTCACTCCTGCTTACCATCACACCAAAGGAGGAGGAACATCTGGGCCTTGGAGTGACACAATTCTCTGTCTGGAGTCTGGGGAGCACCACGGATGAGTCTGAGAGGATCCTTTTCCAGGAGTGATAACCAACTCTTCCTCATTTCCCATTTGCTGCTGTGCTCCCCGAGCCAGGCTGGGATAAAGCTGCCCTCAGATGGAGATGGATAACAAAGCTTAAAGTGACACGAGGTCACACACAGCAGTGCTTTGAGCTGGAAAATGGGAATTCTGTGCACTACTGTACAAGGAGCCCTGTGGCAGCTCCTTCAGCCACTGGCCCAGAGTGGTTTTCAAGCACTCCCGGAGGAGGGAATGCAGACAGGTATTGCTGTGGAAATCAAAAACTGCCAGTTCTGCTTCCAGCATTCTGTAACCTGTCCAAATGGATGCTCTCATGTCCCAGGCTGTCTCTGCCTCTCATCCAAACTCAGACGAGAAAGAAATTCCACTCTGCACCTCATGACTCAACAGGATGGTCTCCCTGACCCTTTTGGCTCTTCAGTCTCTGTGTAAATCACTTTAAATCAATTCTAACTCCATTTTCCTTTGCAGAATTCATCCATGCAGTAAGGAATAGAGTAAAACTTGCCATCAAACTCTGCTCAATCACACTCTGACAAATTTAAATTAAATCCCCTTTTGCTAATGCCTTTGCCTGTGATTCTTTAGGCAACACAAGGTATGGGCACAGCTGAAGCAGCTTCACCACCAGCAATGGGTAAAATAATAATAATTCATGGTTAGGAGATAAGCTAGAAATTAATCCTCATCTAAAAACCCTGCACAGATGCCTCTAGCAGGTTCCTGCTTGTCTTTATGGTTTCATCAGAGCTATTTCTGTTCCAGGATGTTATATTTGTAATATTTTTTTTATTATGTAGGAAACAGCTTATTTGATCAATTTGCCCTATTTTTCTGTTCATGAATTTAGTGGGAGGTTAATCATTTCCCTGGGTTTACTAGAAATTACCTGCCAGATATAATTGCAGTAAATAAAACTTGCTCTGGAGCTCAGGCTTGTGTGGTTCAAAACAAATGCCTGCAATTACTGCGTTTGTGGAGCATGAGCTCAGGAGAGCAGGAACACGGGCAAGGAAATTAGTCTGGGGTCTTAAAAGGCACCTAAGGACTGTCAGTGTGTGTTCCCTGGCAGCTGGTCAGCAAATCCCCACGGATTTTCTGCTAATTGCTGCTAATTGCTGTCCTGGAGAGGCAGCAGGGGCTGTGCTGTGCAGAGGGCACTGCCCTGTGCCTGCCCCCTGCACATCCCAGGCTGCTGGGGGAGCAGGGATGTGACTCCCAGGCCTCCACAAAGTGCTCAGCAGCTGCTCAATGTCCCTTGATCCTTCCCACACGCAGCAAAGTTCTGATATTTCCCTTAAATTTACTTTTCTGTCATAGCTTGAGCTACCTCAGACACGTTGTTAAATCAGGTTTAAACCTCTCCTGCAGCTGCAGTGCCTTTGCCACCTGTTGACAGCTCTGTCTCACACAGACACTGCTGAAAAATACTCAGGGTATGCATAAATCTTGTGTGTGACCTGCAGGGAGGGCTGGGGCAGGGGCTCAGGGCACCCCTGGCACCCAGAAATCCGAGGAAAAAGCTGCATTTGTGCCTCCAGCCTTTGCTGTCCCTCAGGACCCTGAGATCAGCTCTGATGTATGGGGAAAGGAATGGATAATGAGAAATTTTTGCTTATGAATAAAAAGATTTATTTTGGAAACGTGCCCCTGCATTTCTCTCAACACTGCACAGTAAAATGCACACACAAGGAGGGCAATTTCCTACAAGTCCCAGTCTGCAATTAAAACAAAAAATCCCCTTTAGTGTTATTCCTAATAAATACTGCTTTTAGATGCTGAGCAGAATGACTGGGAAATACTCTGTGTTCTTTATTGGCTTCCTGAAGCAAAAGCCTCAAAATCTATCCCCCAGCAAGAGCCATCTCTGAGGTTACACATCCCTGCACTCCCATTGCAATAATCCCTTTCACATTAAAGAATAATGAGCTTCATCTCATTTGCAGATTCTTAAAAGCACCGAATCCTGTGGTCACTTGGCAATAGGAACACACATCTCATAAATAGTAAATGAAAACAGAGCTCTCTTACCTTCCCCCAGAAGCAGGGCTGAAAGCTGGGCAGTCCCACAGGGAAATAGATTCCTTTCAGGAGGCTTTCATTCCAGAATGGCTGAAATTCCTGCCCAGGGAGGCTTGTTTGGGGGGAGACAGAGGATTCTGCTGGACATTTAAAATGTTTGTTTCACTATTGCCATCTTGACAAACCTCTCTATAAATGCAATTCTTTCTTGTAGTGGAGAAGAGCCAGAGTTCCTGGTAAAACCCAAATCAGTCATTTTTATGGGGAACCTGCACAAATGCCTGTTTCACCAAAGAGGAAATTTGGGAAGCATCTACAGCTAAGCAGAACAGAGCAGCTTGCTGAAATGGGTGCCTAAAGGCAGCTGCAACCAGAGAAATGAGATCTATAATACAAGGCTTTGCCAAAAAAAATAGACTTCTCTGTTTTCCCCCTTTCTTCCTAATATACTTGTGCACTTTCTTTTGTAATAAAACCTCCCTAGAACAGGCAGTCCCTCATTATGGATGTGTGTGTTCTGCCAAAGCTGTGGTCCAGCAGTGAGGTTACTACAATAATGTGCTCAAGACATCAAGAATAAACCTTTTCTTCTTTTTTTTAAATAAATCCATAAGTCTAAAAGGCCTTTAAAATTTAGTATATATGAAACCAATTCAGTTTTATAGGAGCAGGGTGTGCAGGAGCTGCTCTTGCAGCTATCTTATCATTCCTAAGCGAGGGATAATGCTCTGTTAAATTCTAGTAAATGCTTTAAAATACACAGGAAGCTCACTGATATTTTACCATTCTGTTGGCTTTCACCTTGGCCCGGGCTCTGGCATTCTTCATGTACAACCAGGGCTCCTGTTGGCTTCTTTGCCTGGATTTCCAGGTCAAAAGTAGAGGGGTTTGGTGTAGGATTTTGGCAATACCTGCTGTGTGGGTACTCAGTGACCCTGCTGGGATGAAGGACAGTCCCCCATGGCCCAGCACACAAAGACAGAGGCTCCTTGGCCAGCAGCCTCCTCTGGAGTTTCCACGTGGAAGCCACAGGCAGCCAGGCTAGGGGGGGCAGCTCTGCTCAGCCACCCCCACGAGCATCAGCAGCACGTGCCCACGTACATCCTACACACAAAAAAACCTTTCCATGCATTTTGATGACTCCCAGGGTTGGGTGATCAACTAGGCTTGGATTGATAACTCAAAAATCTTTGGGTTCAGCTCTCAGCCCTGCCACAAACTTCTGAAGTTGGCAAAATCTATTTTCTGCTCTAGTTCTCCACAGACCAGGTCCCCAGAGAAGCTGCTCCATCCCAAGGCCAGGTTGGACACTTGGAGCCACCTGGGACAGGGAAAGGTGTCCCTGCCATGGCAGGGGTGGGATGAGATGGTTTTAAGGTCCCTCTCAACCCAAACCATTCCATGATCCAACATCAGCCTCTGCCACGAATGGGATGCTGAAACACAACATAACAGTCACTGATGGGCTGTAAAGTGTGTCTATCCCTTTGAATAAAAAAATAAACACTTCCACAGAACTTGGAGCAGTGCAGGAGCTGGAGGGGCTGTAGGAAGCTGTGGACAGCCAGGGGCAGAGGGGGCTCCAAGGGCTCCTCTGCTCCAGGATTCAGCACCACAGCTCTGCTCTGTGCATTCATTCCTGAACATTATCTGAAAGCAGCACATTCCCTTTGATTGACTTTACCTCATGGAAAAATACCCTCCAAGAGTCACAGCTGCTTTTACAGAATACTTGTATTTATTTAGTAAAATAATTGGAAATCTGCTTGTTGGTTGGGTACAAAGTCATTTCCTAAGGCCCATTTTTTTAAAGTGGGATGAGAACAGCCCCGGAACCTGTCAGTCTCTCACAGTCTCTACTGTATGTCAGGAACAGCACAAAAATGAACCATTGTTTTAAATTATTATGGCTGAAAGAACCCATATTTTTGTTGTCAAAATCTTAAATTGACTCTGCCACAACGCTCCATATGTTCTCTTGCCCTAGATTAAAAGATCAGATAAATTCTAATTTATCCAGTTGGGGTTGTGTCCCTCCAGCTGCCCTTTTGGAATAACTGTGCTCCAGCCTGGGAGCTGCTCTGGCAAAGCTGCCAGGAAATCACAGGGAGTGTTAGCAGGGTGAGAGGGGAAGAGGCAGCTCAAAGGCTCTGTCCTCCATGGTCAATAACACGGGGAAGAGGCTGTGCACATGGTAATTAGCTCCAATGTGCAGCCTGAACTGTATAAACAGCAGTTTAATAACCTTGGCTGGTGAGAGAGGAGTGGTGGGAGCAGAGGGGATGGATGCAGGGAACACTGGGGTGGGTGTGCAGGGACCAGCCTGACCCAGCTCCAGGTGGTGCCACATGAGCAAAGCTCAGGCTTTCTCCTGCCTGGACAATAAAACCTCTGATTCCAACAGGAATTGAGTTATGCTCAGCATATCAGAAGAGCCCATCAATCCAATCTCCTCCCTGGGAGAGCAGGAGAATCACAGAAAATCCCAGAATGGTTGGATTGGAAGGACCTTAAAGCTCATCCTGCCATGGGCAGGGACACCTTCCACCATCCCAGGTTGCTCCAAGCCCCATCCAGCCTGGCCTTGGGCAGTTCCAGGGATGGGGCAGCCACATCTCTGATCTTTCTGATTCAAGACTCAAGAACCCAAAGGCTTGGGGTGCCCCTAAAGCCACCCTAAGGCAATGAAGAGCAGCTGGGTGTCGGGCTCTGTCCCAGCCAGGCAGGATGAGCTGGAATCGCCGTGATTCCCTTTGGGATGAAGCTGTTGCTGCTGCTGCTCACACAAATCTCACACACAGCGCTGCACTTACTGCTGAGTGCATCTTCAAACATCCCCTTTCAAAATGCACATGTGAGGAAGAGAAAATTCCTACAAACTGCCATTTTCAAGCAGTCAAACCATCTCCAGCAGTGCTCTACCCAGCCAACTTGCAGGGCTCCCTCTCCTGCAGCCAGAGGATGCAGCTCAGCTGATTCAATTTGGGTTCCAGCCAGGAGGAGGCTTTAATGTGGAGATCACGGAAGCAATCGTGCACCTGAACATTTCCAGATGCCCTCGGGACCTTCTGGCTCCCTCCCACTGCCTAAGCAGGTTTCCAGTGTTTATGCAGGGAAAAAAACAACGCAAGGAAAATAAAGAATCAAAGGTGTGAGATCAGGTGTTGTACACCTGAAGTACACAATTCGATTTTTTTACCATCACTCATGTGATACCTGCTCTTCATAGAAACAGTGAAGGTCAACTTTTCTGGGTGATTTTTATTGTCATGGAGAATGGTGTGGGTTGGGCCTTTCAGATCATCTCGTTCCATGAGCAGGGACATTTTCCTCTGACTAATTAGAAGATTATTCATTGGTATCAAGACACCACATCTGACAAGGTTTGCAATACTCAGCTGAGTATTGATAATTTATTTGTGTTTATGTGGGACACCCAGCACTAACATTGATATTTCTAATGTGTTTGGAGCATTAGACAAACAGAAGGATTTTTGCCTGCTTAGCATTACATATTATGCATCTGTCCTACACTGTGCCAGCTTTCCCTGCCACTGGATTTTCACAGTAGTAGGAAATAACAGGGATAAAGGGATTAAAAAGCAATGATTTTCAGTAAAGCCTTATAGGACATGTCTGCTATGATCTCAGCTTACTTGTCTTCTCTACACCAGTAAAACACTCTCATAGTAGACAGATTTATGGCTTAAATGCAGACAAGTGTGTAAAATAAATATTTTGCTTATAGCTTCCACACACTTTCAAGCATTCCCTGTGATTATAATGGTTTCTGAAGTCTCTTTCCAACGGGGTGATTTGCAGTTCAGAAGTTAAAATCAGGGCCCTCCTCTGGCCTCAGTGCCAGCTAAAGGTCATGATTGAAGTGTGGTGTTTAGCAATTCCAAATAATTGTATCCAGACTTCAGACATGCCATGCTTTGTCACAGCTGCCACAGAAGGTCAAACTGAATTTAAATTCTGTTTATCTTTGTATTAATAGAGCTACAGTTCAGGCTATGCCATGTGAAATACGGCTCTCAGAGCAGTGGCTGTGCTTCCTCCCAGGGAGAAAGACCACGGGGACTGTGGGGACTGAGAAATTCCATCCACACCAGGCAGGAGAGGGAAATTCAAAGCCTGGGAACCCTCATTTCCCAGAGGAGGAGCAGTATCACAGCTCAGCCCAGGCTGTGCCCATGTGTGTGAGCCAACAACTGAATCATAATTCCAGAGGGAAAACTCCAGGTCCCTCCTGTGACAGCTCCGTGTCCATCCCAGCTCCAGGAACTATCACACACCCAAACACACAGGGACAAGCTTACAGTTACAATTATTTCTGTTAAAACAGACTTAGCACTGTACCTGCCCAGCCCCCAATACACACAGAATATATTCATTAATACATATAAGTCTCCAAATTCCCATTGTAGCCATTGACCGTGAGCACAAGATTTTTGTTGCACATGACTGATTCCTTGAGTAAAATGGATTTACAGCAGCCTCTGATCCTTCCCCACATGTGGGAAGGACAAAGCAGCTGCTCCACCTGCTTCACCTTCATGCTGCATTTTCCTGAGCACAAACCTTTGCCCTTCATGCTGCCCTTTTCCGAGCACAGACCTTTGTCTCAGAGGTGGATGGAAGGAAATAAAGGATAGGGTTGGTGTGTTTGGTTTTTTTAAACATGTCACTATGCAGCAAACATACAGTCAAGATATTAAATGTGTAAGCTTACATACTGCAGAGGAATTTCATTTATTTCACACCGAATCAGGAAACAATCCTCAAACCACAATCATTGAGACGTGAAATCCAATGTTAATGCATGGAACTACTGAGCTAAAAAGATCTTAGTTTACCAAGGAACACCCAATTAGGGATTTCTCTCTACAGAGCAGATCTATAGAGCTACAGATGTCAGCTCAATTCCTCATCAGGTCCAGGAATTCCCAAGTTAATTTCACACTAAGAAGGTTTCAACAAACCAGACACGGGAAAAAATACTTTAAAAGGAATATTGAATTCTTTACCATGATCAAAATACAGTGGACAGCTAGGGGTGAGAAAAGGGAGCTGGTTTTTGAGCTGGGCATATGGGGAGCAGCAGCTGGGGGGGTGGGAAGAAAGAACTCTCTGCTGCCCAGAGAAGCTCCTTCACATCCTGGTGGTAAGGAATTGCAAATCCAGCTCTTAAACCCGACTTAAGCCTGCACATGTGAGAGCTGCCCTGTCTGTGCAGCACCTCTGCTCCAGGATGGCTGGGAACAGCAGGGCCTTGACTGCTGACAGGACATCACTTCTGGTAGCAGTAGAAGCAAAGAAATGTTTCCATGGTTGTTCATCCATTAGCACATGACAGGACTGGAGTGGACAGGAGTTTCATGCTCCGTGTGTTATCACATTTACTCTTGCAATAAACACAAATGATGTGCTCACAATGAAACTCCTCAATTGTCTTTAAGGAGCTTTGGCTTTCTAAGGAGCTTTGGGGGGTTCCTTGCAAAGTGATGAAATGAGATTAGAGTTCCTCCTAATGAAACATTCACACAACAGATCATTTGGGGAAAGATACAACAACCACAAGGAAAAGCTTCCCAATTAATAATACATAGGAGAAGTGAGATGGAATGGCGTGTGAAATGACTGACCTGCTTTAGAAACACTGCTGGGTGTCATTTCAGCTCCTTATTACAGAATTCCCTACATAAAACCATCCAGATGTTCCCATCTGCCTCCATATTGTCACAAACAGGAAGGGTTTGTCACAAACAGCCTTCGCTACTGAAGAGCTGCTTCATTTCTCATGGAGCACACATGCAATTCCAGGGGGGAGGATCTTCCCAGGACAAAACAAAGCCTGAAATCCCTGGCTCTGGAGCAGCCCAGTGGTGCTGGTGTGACTGCTGCTCACGCCCAGATGTTAGTGCAGTCCATGCACACGTGAGCACAGCCCTGCTGCTGCACCTGCAATCACTCACAGCAGTTGTGCATGCAGTTATTTACACCCGCATGCATAATTGGGAATGCATTATGCAAATAGCCACTTACTGAGGTAATTGGTCATTGGCTCCCACAGTTACTCGTGGGTAATTTGTGCTGTGCTGGTACCTTTCTGAATAAATCCAGCACATTCAGGCAATTCTGAAAATCCGTGTCCACAGCCAAAACCTGAGTGAGGAGAAACGTCAGGGTTCACCTGGCTGACAGAAAGTGTCAGGCACACGAAGAAACTGCTGGCACAACACACAAACTGCAATACCTCTTTGTTTAACTCACACATCTGTCTTCAGCCAGAGTCATACTTCTCCAAAAATTCTGACTGTTCCAAACTGAGTCCACAGATTTACTCCAATTTCCCAACCATCAGGACCTGCTGCTGTCTGGACAGAGCAGGATTTTTACCTCTCCAGTAGCAAGTCTTTTTTAATGGTGCCTCTTCTACCTGTCAGTCCCACTTGCTAGCACTCTCCAGTTTGTGTTTCTGGACAGAATGGCACACTAGGATCCCGTGGCACAGTTCAGGGAAATGGATTATGCACACACTCAGGATGCTAAGCAGCTTAATGGCAGGATGTCTGCTCTGGAGAGAAAAGGCAGGGACGTGCGTGACAGGTCACCCAGGGCTCTATTGTTTTATTGTTTAAGTTACTTAGACCCTCTTAAGGGTTTAAAGGCCTGTTCCCCCAAATGCCAGGCACTGCACAGATCCAAACCAGGTCTCTGTCCCAGGTAGGAACAGGAGTGGGCACAGGAACAGCAGCAAATGTCACACTCCTTTCACAGCACTTTTGGGACAGAGATGAACCAGGAAAGTAGTTGAATGTAAAGACAATGGAGGAATAAGGGGATGAAGCCAGAGGGCACAGCAGGAGAGAAGATGAGAACAGAGGCAATCAAAAAGCCCAAACAGAAATCTCCTGTTTTCCTGGGACCTTCTCTTTTAAGGCTGCTTGAGCAGGAATGTTTTGGAAGAGTACTCAGTTCTGCCTGACGGGAAAGGAGCAGCAGAGATTGTTCCTCGAGCAGTTTGTGAAAGCTGACACAGAGAGGAAAATCCAAACCTTCCCCTAAGACCAGGAGGTCCTGCAGCAGCTCCTCCTGAGCTGCAGGTACCTCACAGCCCGGGGGAGAAACCCGGGCTAAGCCATCAACTCATCTGGCTCCTCCCTGCACTGAAACACTCATTTGCAGCCTGTAGGAATGAGAGATGTTTTAACTTCCATCTCAACGTTATTATCACTCCTGGTGTTTTGATGTTGTGAAAACTGCCTAAAAATGAAGACACCAGCTTAAGACTGTAAAATTTTAATGCTTGCTGTATTTCTCCTCCTTTTTTGTTTGCAAGGAGGTTTCAGGTCCATCAGGTTTATGCCTTTCAAGGATGGAGCTACTCTGCTAAGAAAGTGAAAATAAATTCCTTGCCCTGAAACAAAGACCTAAAGCCATTCAAAGCACTGGGTTTTCCAAGACACATCTGCTGTTGCATTATTTCCTCATCAGGAGTAAGTGATAGATGGGAAAGGAACATCCGGACAGATGAGAACTGCCCCTGTGAAAGGAGAAGTGTCTTTTTGGACAACATTGATGTGTTCCTTCTGAAAATTCAATTTCCTTATGTATGAAAAACTTCACTTTTACTGTTACCCAAGTGACCTTCTGGCTCTCAGAAAAAAATCCATTGCCTCAGGAGGAAATCTGAAGCATTGACTGCAAACTGTATTTGCTACTTATTTAACTTATTGTTAACTCACATTAAAAAGTGTTAAAGCAATCTCTAAAATAATTTCCTGAGCAGGTACCACTTCAGGACATGCCTGGAGGAAGTGCTGAGCTCTGCCTGTCATGGACAGCAGGGCCTTTTTCATCCAGGTTGTGCTTAGCAAACTCTGCCCACAGAATTGCAACTCTTTGTGCAGAAAAGTGAAGAATATCCTGTGTGCTTTTAGGGTGTCTGTCAATAAAAGCATCACAGGTGGCTCTTGAGGAACACAGAATTTCCATTATCTTAATAAAGGGCACAGGGATGAGGCAGCACAGGACCTTCCTGCCACAGGTTTCCTTTCTGTTGGTTAAGTGAATAATAAATAATCAGGAAGTTAAGGTTTTATGGTATGAAGAAAAGCTGATTTTTATATCACTGCCACAGCTTCAGCCACGAAGTCCTTGTCTAGCACAGACTAAAACTGTACCTAAGATCTGACAAGAGGATTCAGCCAGGGTACCCTGGGAACTTGGCCAGAGAAGTGGGTGAAGACCAAGGTCAGCAGAAGAAAACGTGGGGAAATGTGTAAGTCAATAATTTCAAACTAAGGTAAGTGGAAATAGAGGCAAGACAGAAAACTGGGAGAGAGCGGGAAGGAGAACTTATCAGAGGACTGACACAGCTTTAAATCCTCGAATTTCAGGCTCAAATGACTCTTATGGTTCACAGAGTCATGGAATATCCTGAGTGGGAAGGGACCCACCAGATCATCCAGTGCAGCTCCTGGCCCTGCAACAATCCCACCCTGGGTATCCCTGGAGGGTTTTCCAAACTCTCCTGGAGCTCTGGCAGCCTCGGGGCCGTGCCCATTCCCTGGGGAGCCTGGGCAGTGCCCAGCACCCTCTGGGCTCGAGGTTTGCCTCTCTACAGAGCACAGAAACCCAAATGTTTGAATCCTGACAGACTGCAGTGCTTTCTCACTACACCTTTGTCTCACTTTGAACGGAGTTTGAAAAAATTTAGAAGCAGGATTGAAAGGGCAGGTGGGAATTTACTCAGCAGGTCCACGCTCTGTCTTAGACACAGGTTATGTATCGTGAGGGTGGCATTGCTCATGCCAGCCCCAGCGACCTGCAGAGTGTGCCAGGGACGTGTGTGCCACTGGAGGGGGCTGTGAACGACCAAGCCGAATGATGGAAGGGCTAAACCCTAAAGCCTGGGGATGGAAGCGTTGTTAACCCTGAAGCCTAGGGATGGAAGGGTTGTTAACCCTAAAGCCTAGGGATGGAAGGATTGTTAACCCTAAAGCCTGGGGATGGAAGGGCTGTTAACCCTGAAGCCTGGGGATGGAAGGGTTGTTAACCCTGAAGCCTGGGGATGGAAGGATTGTTAACCCTAAAGCCTAGGGATAGAAGGATTGTTAACCCTGAAGCTGGACAATAGAAGGTGCTGTAACCCTCGAGCCAAAGGATGGAGGGAAGGGATGTTCACCCTGCATCTGAAGGATCAAAGGAAGGGATGCTAACCCTGGATCTGAAGGATGGGAGGATGTTCACCCTGGATCCAAGGGAAGGGATGTTAACATTGGATAGAAAGGAAGGGATGTTCACCCTGGATCCAAAGGAAGGATGAAAGGAAGGGATGTTAACCATGGATTGGAAGGAAGGAAGGATATTAACCCTGGATCTGAAGGATGAAAGGGATGATCACCCTGGATCCAAGGGAAGGGATGTTAACATTGGATAGAAAGGAAGGAAGGGATGTTAACCCTGGATCCAAAGGAAGGATGAAAGGAAGGGATGTTAACCATGGATTGAAAGGAAGGAAGGATATTAACCCTGGATCTGAAGGATGAAAGGAAGGGATGTTAACATTGGATAGAAAGGAAGGAAGAGATGTTCACCTTGGAGCCGAACGATGAAAGGAAGGGATGATCATCCTGGATCCGAAGGAAGGATGTAAGGAAGGGATGTTAACCCTGGATCTGAAGGATGAAAGGAATGATCACCCTGGATCCAAAGGAAGGGATGTTAACATTGGATAGAAAGGAAGGGATGTTCACCCTGGATCCGAAGGAAGGAAGGGATGTTCACCCTGGATCCGAAGGAAGGGATGTTCACCCTGGACCCGAGCGATGAAAGGAAGGGATGTTAACCCTGGATCCGAAGGAAGGAAGGGATGTTCACCCTGGATCCGAAGGAAGGAAGGGATGTTAACCCTGGATCCGAAGGAAGGAAGGGATGCTCGCCCCGGACCCGAGCGATGCTCGCGGCAGCCCCGGGCGCGCACTGAGGCCGGGGGCGGGGCCATGAGTGGGCGTGGTCGTTGGGAGGCGTGGCCAGGACTCGTCCCGCCCCGCAGCCGGTGCCGCGCGCGGTGCAGCCAATGGGGGCGCGGCCCGTCAGCTGACCCGCGGCGCTTTCCCAGGTGCGCGCCGGCGGCGGCTCAGAGCGGGCGGCACCGCGCACCGGCACCGGGACTGGCACCGCGCCGCCGCTCCGCTGTCCTGGGGGTGGGCAGCAGGCACGGAGCGACCGGTCCATCCATCCATCCATCCATCCATCCATCCATCCAATCCATCGCTCCCCGCATCCCGGCGCGGTGGGACCGCGGCGGCAGCAGCGGATGTGCAGCCCCGGGGGACAGCCGCGGCAGCGCCCGGCCGGCGGTGAGTGCGTCCGCCGGGCTCAGGGGAGGGAGCGGAGGCTGCGGGAGCGCCGCGGGTGCAAGGGCTGCGCTCCGGGCTGCGGGGATGTGCGCTGCGCTGCAGTGATGTGCGGCGCGGCCCGGGGACACAGCAAAGTTTGCGGTGGCGGACGCGCCCCCGGTGCCCCCCGGGGGAGTCGCTGCGGGGTTTCGGTGGCTCCGCACCGCGCCGGGACCGCCCCGGGGCTGCGGCCGCCTCGCACCTCCGGGGCTGCGCGGTTTCGGCTGCAGCATCGCTCTCCTCCTCCTCCTCCTCTCTCTGTCGGATGCTCCGCTGTTCCCCGGGCCGGTGTGCGGTAAATCGGGGATTCTGGGGAGCAATCGTGCTCCTGGGTACCGGCGGCGGGCGCGGGGCCGGCGGTGCGGCAGCGCTGCCCGCGTCCCCCATTTGCATGCGAATGGGAGCGGATCCCGGCAGATGTCCTGCCTCATCCATTCACCCGGAGGAATGCGAGGAGACAAGGAGCCTTCAGTGTGACAATGGCCCTTCAGAAAGCGGCATAAAGGCGCAGTGTGAGCGGGGCCGCGGCTCCGCCGCCCTCCTCCCGCGGCCGCGGCTTTGTGCGCGGGGCGCTGCGGGACCGGCCCCGGCACAGGGATGCTCCGCCGGCTCCCTGCGCTTCGCGGGGGCTCTTTGCGAACTCCGCTGCCTAAAAGGTGCGGAGAGAAGCGCGGGGCAGCGCAGCCCTTCACCCCGGGACTGGGGGGTCCCTGCCCCCGGGTCTGGCGGACAAAGGGACCGGCCCCGCTGCCGCCCCTTTGTCGCCCCTGTCAAAGGGTCCTTTGAGAGCGGGGCCGGCCCCCGAGCCCTGGGAGAGGAGGGACGCGAGCGAGGCGCATTGTGCCGGCGGCTCAGCCCTGCCGGGGCCGCACAACAGATGTTCGCCTGCGATTTTCCCTCCCCCCCAAGTTACTCTCTCCCCCAGTGCTGGCTCGGTGCGCATTTCCCACCAGGCGATGGAAGGGAAAGTAACAAACTCAAAGTGGACAATAATGTTGTCCAAAGGTGAGAGATCACACACAGGGTGCTGTGCAGTAGCTCCCAAGTAATGAGTCCCTTCAATAAAAACTAGTTTGGAAACCTTAAAGTCTTTTCCTTAAGGACTTGAAGGGTGCCTATAAAAGGAACCCAGTATTTCTGACCAAGATCATAAACCTGTTCTGATCGATAGCTCAGATGTACCCCCAGGGAGATCACAGAGCTGTGAATGACCAAAGGCACACCCAGCATCAGTCCCGCTGTTGTCCAAAGGATCCGACCAAACTGCGTCCCAAAGTCTTGCAAGTCGGAATTAAATTAATTTAAAACACGAACACACTGAGAGGGACAAAGCAGTGCACAAAGCTTCCCGGATGGGAGTAGTGAAGAGAGCCAGGATGGTTCTGCCTGCTCAGCCCACGGGCTCTCACCCCTGGGCCAGGGCACAGCCCCTGGTGTCCCTGTCCCCCTGCTCTGCAGCCTGTGTTGTGCCACTGCTCCGGGACAGGAGCTCCAGTTTAACTTTTACCTCCGCAGTTAAAAGTTATCTGCACAACATTTTATGTAGTCCATATAAAATTATCTCTCCCATTAGGCATTTTGGACTTTATTAGACCAGTTACTGTGATGACCATAAAGCCTTTTCCATTTACCTAGAACAGACACGATAACACTATTACTGATCACTGAAGGAAATAGGATTTTGCATTAAGTTAGACAATTATAGAAGGATAACAACTTTTCATGTGAACTGTGAGGGACCTTTTTTTACTGCCATAAATAATGCTGAGCCATCCAAATTCAGGCTGAAAAAAGAAACTTCTGTTCAGTCTGACCTCACAGGGAACAGAGCCCTGGCACAGGGAGCCCAGAGAAGCTGTGACTGCCCCATCCCTGAAAGTGTCCACGGTCAGGTTGGACAGGGCTGGGAACACCCTGGGACAGTGGAAGGTGTCCCTGCCATGGCAGGGATGGCACTGGATGATCTTGAAGGTCCCTCCCAATCCAAACCAGTCTGCGATTCCATGATTCTCTGTGTGTATTTGGTTCCAGCCCGTGGAGCAAACGGGATAATTTCAACAAGCAGTGGTTAAAGCTCTCACCATCATCATCCTCCCTAAATCCCCCGCTCGGTGCAGCGGGCGGAGGAGGGGATGCTGCAGCCTTTGTTCCACTCCGATACAGTAGCGTGGCACTGCAGAAGGCAGTGAAAACTTTTCCTAATCGCCCTGCTGGATTCCTGCTGCATCCGGCTGCTGCCTGGCTGCTGCTGCCAAGGAGGGCGGCAGATCCCCGCTCCACGGCTTTTTTTGTAGGGACACTTAAAACACCTTGGATGAATCACAACAGCGGTCAAGTGTTGCTGCTACTGCAGCCTGCACAGCTTAATATTCGCTGGAAAGGGGATTTATTTGCATTATTGGGTCTGCAGATTTCTTTTTGTTGTTGTTAGGGATGAGAGAGACTCATGCACGTTTGAACAATATTTTAAAATATTTTTTTAGTTTCTCGTATGAGTTTTTTGAAGCTCGTATTTCTGTTAATGATATCAATGAATAAAAATAGGGGCTTTGTTCACAAAGCTCTGAGCCACATTATTTCTGTCTCTTTTGGAGCTGCTCCTCCCCCAGGTGAGTGACTTGCCTGGTCCCATGTCTGGCTTTGTGTCAGGATCAGGCATCAGAAAAAAAACCCCAAACAAACAAAACCCAAGGAAAAGAGTTAAGTGATGTTTATAGAACAGCTCTGGTTGAACAATATTTATATTAGTTTATTTTTCAACCAGCAAAGTAGCAAGATGCTGCAAATATTTACAGAGGAGCCAAGATTTTCCAAAATAAAAATCCCCTCTCTGTCTTCCTGTGCACTTTGTCGCCACGGAGGTGCTCGTTCTTTAAAGCCCTGATTAATATAGATGAGTTGTAATTTTCTGACCAAGCCATCCTAGTTCACATATATTATTCCATTGGCAGACATGTGGTCCCCACAGCTGTCCCCTCATTTGTGTATGAAATGGAAACACTGGTGGCATTTGTAGGTTACCATAGTTACACGAACAATACACGTGTGAGGCTTCATCCTGCCAAGCTCCAGATTTTTTCCTGGCAGACATTTTGTAGACACAGAACTGAAGAAAATCTATGTAAAGTTTTTGGAAGCACATAAATCCAGCCCTGCTCCTCTCTGTTTGTATAAGGCTCATGGACAGGGAGCCTGCATTTGAGCCTCACCACGGCTGATTCCTGCATCCCCTTCCAGCTGGAACTGCCAGCCTGGAGACCCTTGATGCTCCCAGGAATTGAGAATTCCAGGCTGTGCTCCAGAACAGTTAAGTCATTAATAGGGTCAGGCCTGAAACACATCTGTCCCAAAAATAATTTGTGAGTTCTACACAAAAGGGAACTTTGGAGCTGGGATAGTTTTTCTGCTGACTGTGTTAGGAGGGTGCCTGGGGGGCTCCTGGGAAAGTGGAGAGGTGGGAAGCAGCCAGAGCCCCATGCCAGAACAGAAATCCAAGGAAACCCACTACAAATATTCCCATACTCTGTTTTGTCTCTGAAATTAATATGTGGGAAGAGAGATGGGCAAGAGCAAAGAAAATCACAGATCTGGGTTAGGAACTGGTTTTGTTGGTTTGTAATTAGTTATTAAATAATGATGTTTCTCAAAGTTCTGCACAGGGAACTCACAGGAGCACTTTGATATGAAACAGTCACTGCAGATGTGCTTGAGTTACTCAAAGACTTTACCAGTCTCGTTCCTTTCCTGCAGCTGAGTAATTAAATACTTCACTAAATGGACTCCAGAAGGTCAGAGCTGAACATGCTCCCATGGAGGGCTGAGAGCTCCCCAGCTGAAAGTTCTTCTGAACCCCACTCTCTTATTCTTTACTGCTTCAAACCCTGCAACTCGATTCAAATTTTGTTTTGCTCTTTAGATGTCATCTTTGCTTTTTCTACATATGGCACTGAAGAAAAATACTGGATTGGCCTATTTTGGATTGGCCTAATTCTCCCCCTGGTGAAGGCAGGACAAGTCTGTGGTATCAGTGAGACAAGAATTAGCCTCTGCTCTTAACTTCTCACGCAAAATATTTTTATAATTTCACCTTCTATTTCATAAGACCTTAATTTGGTGTTACAAGGCAGTGTTTCCTTGATGTTCCATCTGGCTGAATTATTAAAAGAACAGGACCTGTTTTTTACCTGGAGCACAGTTTCTAAAGATCGAGTATTTGCAGTGGAGGATTGCGTTTTTCTTCCCTTTGTAACTAACAGAACAAGGCAAAGCAAGTTTAAGTAACGAGCCTGAAATATTTAACAGGGTGCTGTAGTGAGAATGCACTGAAGTTATAAAAGTGCCACGGAGAAACAGCTCTTTCCTTTATTTTATTGGGTACAGCAGCCTTACTACATAATTTTCTCCCCTGAGGTGCTGCCCTTTAGTCCTCAGTGGTCACACAGGGCAATATTTTCCCTGAACTATTCCCAACCCGAAGCAGCTGAACAAAGGCAAACCTTACTTGGGAGTTTTAGCTAGAAATTTCAGAGCTTGTCAGTCAGCATCTCATTTCCAGGTATTTAATGTAACTAACTCTGGTGATTCCAGCAATTTGGGCATCTGTCAGCTTGGATTAAAGCAGGAGAACCAAGGGCTTTTGGAAGCCAAGCCCCCCCTGAAGGTGCCTGGCAGGGTTTGCTCAGCGTGAGCCAGCACTGGGGTGGCTGCTCCCACCAGTGCTGGGCAAGTGCAGCCCCCACCCTGCTCCTGGGGCAGGGCTGTTCTGGGCCTGGAGGGGGCAGAAAAACCCACGTGGGTGTTGGGGTGTTGGATCCCAGGAATCTGGAGTTTTGGAGCTTTCTGTGCTTCCAGGCACAGACCCCCTGGAAAACACTGCTCTGGAGCTGAAACCTTGGGGAAGGCTTGGAAATATGAATAACGAGTTAAAAATCACAAATGTGTACTGGGTTAGATGTGTGTGCTTTCACTGGGTGATAGGTTTTAAATCTGAGGTTTTATAGTATAGTGGTGGTTATGGGACAAGATGGAGAATTTGGGGTGGTGTCTTTTCTTTGTTCATCTTCTTCTTTTTCCTTCTTCTTCACAGAACTTAGGTAGTAGCCTTTGGTTGGTCAAATGTCACTCTAGGGGTCGTGAGAATCTATTATTGGGTCAGAAGGATAAATAATGTAGGTGTTAAACTTCTGTTGGTTTGTTTAGCTTTAAAAGGCCTTGAAGCAGGCTCAGCTGGGGCCATTTTTGCCACTTCTAGCAAGGAGCTGGAGGTGCTGTTGTATGTTGGGTAATTCTTTGATAAGATATCATAAACATCCAAGCCCAACACGAGGATCACCTCAATCACATTTCTAATAATCCTGGCTCTGAGGGAAAACAGACAAGACTGATGACAAACCACTGATGAGTGGTGCAAAGCCCAGCATTCACCCCCACACTGGGGTTGGGGTCTCTTCACACCCCAGAGGCACCCCCAGCTCGTTCCCCACTGTGGCACTGGGAGCTGTCCCAGTTCCCTGGAGTGGCACATCCCACCCCTGAGATCAGCCCCGGGGGGTGATTTGTGACCAGCAGACAGTGTCAAAGGCAGGTGTGGGATGGAAGAGCAGCTCAGCTGAGCCTGGGGGTGGGCAGGGATGTGTCTGCTACCCCGACCCTCCTCATGCATGGATTGGGAATCACCTGCCAGAAACACCGAGCTCTGCTTCCACGCACACATTTCAGCACCACACACCTTGCAAGGTGAGGCTGAGACCAAAACCTGATTCCTCCATGCCCAACAAACACTTTTCCAAGCTGGAGAAAGAAGCTCCACCTGTGGCAATGCAGATAAGCCAGAGCTCCAGCCCTGCCCCTGCAGAATTTCACCTGAGGTCACTGCTCCTTATTTTATCCTGTTCTAAAGAGAACACTCATGGTCTGGGGAAGCCCTGAGGCTGTTTGAGTTCATGGGAGATTTTCCCAGTGTGGGTCTGACAGATCACATCCTGAAGAACTTCTACAAAACACCTAAAAGTTATTCAGAGAGAATCCCTGAGCTTATCCAAAGTTTGGTAGAATAATATTTTACCTTGTTTTAATAAAATATCAATCAATGCTTGGATTGTCTTTTCATAATTTGAAAATGTTTATCATTTATATAATGAATCCTTCATTTTCTGTTATTTCATGCATCATATCATTTATTTGATTAAACAAGTCCAAAACTATCTAATAAATTCATACCTTGCTAATGTGCTGCACACAATTACTGGGATGCAGATGAGCTACTGATTGGCCTTGTTAAATTTTTAAATTAGAAATGATCCATCACTCTAACAGAAATAGAGTAAATATTGATAGTTCCAGAGAGCCACCAGTGACTTGTGAATGCATTGAAAAATGACTTATCTTAGCCATAGGTGAACAAGCAGTTGCAAAAATGAAGTTTTTTCATTGCTGCTTGAAAACAGGTCTTTAGAATGGGTTCATTGTAGTAAAAGGCACCAAGGAAAACCAGGTCAGTGTTTTTTTCTAAGTTCATTGACAAATCTGTTTTCCTTTCTCTTTCTGCCCCTTTTAAGTGCAACAAGTCTGGTTTATACAAATTAAACATTATCGTGCCCAAATAAATCATTTTAAGTAGGTAAAGATTTTATCTATAAAGCATCAATAGCTTAAAATTTTGAGAAGAAAAAGCTTCCTTTCTGCAATAGGCAGAAATTTTACTACCTCTGTGTTTTGCAAGCAGTGATGAAAGAAACAATCCATGGAAAACCTGGGATGTGGCCATGGGCAGCGTGAGGACTGAAGCTCAAGGAACAGTTTAAAGGCCTGTTCTTAAACACAAAGTACATTCCAGAGGATGTATTTTCTCTTTTTTTTAATCTCATGAACATCTCAAAGCAAGACTTTTCTGCATGGGACAAAGCATGAGAATTCAGGTGATACTTGAGATGAAGGGAAATGGTTGAATCCAGGCTCTGGGGTTTGCACACTCAGCTGACTGAGCTTTCCCATCCTGATCACGTGGCAATGCTGCCTAAATGATTTTGGAATGAAACAGTGGTGGGGAACACATATTTCATGTAGCAGAAGTGCAGAAAGACTCATGGAAAGGGGGAGGGTCATGGGATACAGCAGTGGAACTGGAGAGAAAAGAGCCTTTTTCTCAGGTCACAGAAAGCCTTGGTTCAGAGCAGTTCCAAACCCAAATCTGTGGCCACTTAATGGAATTAGTTCTATCCCTTCCTGGCTTGGTTGAGTTCCAGATCTTTGTCTTGGTGCTAACAGCCTTTCTGTTAGATCTCAGCACCTCCCATGCTAAATCCATTGATTTTGTTAGTGGTATGCTCACAGTCTTTCCTATCAGATCTTCCCATATCAGCCAACTCAATATATGGGTCTATTAACATTTAAATATATATCGCTCAGAAACACAGAATTGGATTTTGTGAGCATAAAACTCAGAAAAAAAATCAATAGAAGTCTGTTTTATTCTAAGGGCTGAAGTCTGTGTCAGCACATTACATGTACAAACTGTGTAGATATAGATCTAGGCTAATAGTAAAATACAGTTTAAAACTTAATCACTAATAAGTGAAAAGCTAACACATACTACAGCTACAGGAAACAGAATTATCAAAACAGAATGTAAGAAAGACCAGAAAAAGAAGTTTTTTCTTGATTGAAGATAAGCAATGGAAGCTCCATGCACATATAATTTTTAATAACAAGCTTTATGTATTCCCTACAGCCAGCACCATTGTGTTGATTTATAAATACCTCCAGAGCTCCTGACTCATTCTGGTTGGGATTTATCAGGCACTGTTTCCAGCACAGGGTTTTTTGGCATCCTCTGTGGTAGTAACAACCACGTACACACCGGGGTCTTTCCCAACTGTGGGGGATCCTGAGTGACTCACAGAACTGGAGTTTGATCTAGAACTGTGTAGGAAGCAAAATAATCACACTGCCAGAAGCCAGTCAGCAAAAAGGGAGGAAAAGGATTTTCTGTTACTTCAGGAAAATCCTTTGGAGTTCTGGCATCCCTGGTTAAAAATATTCCTCGTGTGCTCCTTTTTGTTATTATTAACACTTTGCTTCCACTGGCCAAGCTCCTTGGCTCTAAGAGTGGTCAAAAAACAAAAAGAGAATTCTACTTCAAAATCCAATCTCTTCATGCCCTTTGTCCTGTTTCTTTTTTTTTTTTTTTTTTTTTTTTTTTTTTTTTTTTTTTACATTTTTGTTTGAATGGTGCTGATTTTGATAGATAGTAAGAAGCAGAGATTTTCTGAGCTGCTCTATATGAAATCCTTGGGTAGGAGGTGCCCCCGTGGGTTACAAGATGCTCAGATCCTTCCACATGGTTCTGAGATCCCAAATATGCCATGACTCAATCCGTGTCTACTCTCTAAATATGCTAAGAAGCCAAAGGAGAATTTCTCTACCTTTAGTCCCCTTTCATTCATCAGCCAGCAGATACATGACACAGAAAAAATAGTTGGAAGAGGTCTTCCCAAATTAGTTATGCTCTGGAAATTTTAAGATACTGTACTAAAACCAATTAGGTTTCAATTCTCCCTTGCATTTAAAATAGAGAGAGGGCTGGGGACGGGCTAGGGCTGTGCAGGGGGAAAGGAAAGCACATCCCAGAGGTTTGCCCTCCATCACCTGCAGGGAGCTGTCCTGCAGGTCAGGCAGAAGGGAAGAGCTGCAAGGAAGGTCTCAGGGAACTGGATCTTAACCTGGCAGTGGAATGGACTCAGAAATGCTGATATAATCAAGTAACTTTTTCTGGTGATGATGTGGAACAAGAACAGTGGTCACAGATGGCATTCTTCTCCATTAAATGCAATCAAAGCTTTGCCTTCACATTGAACCCTGGGCAGGACATGAAAACAAGTCCTGGACAACAGAACAGCCCATATTGTCCCAAGGTGAAACTCATTCACGAAGAGAAACGTAGTGAGAAAGCTGATAATAATTTGTGTTTCTAACATAAGAATATTCCTGCTGCACAAACACATCTCACCTCTCAGGTTTCAAGGCTATGAAGTGGTTTAGGAGGTTTTTTTCTTTCCTAAAGCAAACAGCCTCTATAATTTGACAACCCACTGTTTGGCAAGCCCCTGTTATTCCTGATGTTTCTAATAGGACTGGTTAATGGTAATCTGTGAGAAATTTCCCATCAGTTGCCAGAAGCTGGGTTGCAATTCTATGGTGGATTTGATGGGCCATCAATACCCAGTGGCTGCTCCCTGCAGGAGATCTAGCCCCTTGCACTCCAGTCTATGAATGAAAAGCATTTTTCCCTCTCCTGCAAATTTACTTCAATATTTTAATGAAAAATACTGTATCAGATGCGAGTCTTAAGAATAAGCCCAAATAAATTACAAATTTTCAAGCTGTAATATGCTGTTTCTGCAGCACAGACGTTATGAATAGGATGCTCTTTGCAGTTCTTTGGTGGAGATAAGAGTAGTATTTTTCAAAAGAACACAGATAAAGCATGCTAAGGTTGTCTCCAGATACAGCAAATCATCTTCTCACCAGAGCTTTTCCCAGAATTAAACACAGACTTTATTTTGATGGAATGTGCATACCGACAAGAAGAAAAAGTAGGCATTATTTGCAGGAAAAATAAACTCCAAACCTTAAATATTATAAATCCCTGAGGATGTGTTTTGAGGCTTTATACCATTATTACATGTCTTACAGACCCTTGTTTCTGTATTTCCTTTTAATACCCAGCTCCCATGTTCAGATGTTTTCAAGCTCTTTCAACTGTCATCATTTTCAGCTTGATTTTTTCTGTATTTTCCACAATTCAGACCTGTAAATAGCTTATTTCCTGATGACACTGGAGACTTTAAAACCCTCACTATAAAAGGCTTATTATCAAGCATGATTCCTCAATATTTTTCTAAATACACAGGACTGCACTTGTAAATATAATTCCTGGGAAAGGAGCCCATTCTGTGGGTTGGCTGGAAATATCCTGGTTATTAAACTCCAAGTCTTCTTTCTCTTCATGTACAAGGTCACTGATGCTCCTGGCTGGAGCAAGCCTGACTTTAGTAACCTGGTTTTAGGCTGGGTTTAGTGTTGAGCTCAGTGCTGTGATTTAGAGGGTGTTCTATTTCAGTGCCTCTCCCTCCTAAACCCAGCCAGAGGTGCTGCTCACCTGAGCATGGCCCCAATCCCAATTTTATCCATGGAAAATGAGGATGCAGAACTGCAAAGGGCAGAGCAGGGCAGGGCAGGTTTTACCTGCAGTACACACACATAAAACCCTTTCCAGCTGCCTTAACCAGCCTGCAGTGCTCCCAGCCTGAGCCCCCTCACCTCCAGTGACATTCCAGCAGCCACAGAGCTCCAGCCCAGATGTTTTCCAGCCCAGCCTCCAGTGTCCCCTCTCCCAACAGGCTCTTCCACAGAGTCACACAGTGGGTCAGGCTGGAAGGGACACGGTGGCACATCTGGTGCCACCTCCCTGCTCCAGCAGGGCCATCCCAGAGCACAGGGCTCAGGAATGTGTCCAGATCACTCTGGAATATCCCCAGGGAGGAGACTCCAGCCCCTCTCTGTTCAGGGCTTGGTCACAGGGAAGTTCTGCCTCATGTTCAGCTGGAAGCTCCTGGGCATCAGTTCCTGCTTGTTCCTCTTGTCCCATTGCTGAGGGACACAGCAGAGCCTGGATCTGTACTGCTCCCAGTCTGACTTCCATTTCCCAGTTCCAGCAGAGCCTGGATCTGTACTGCTCCCAGTCTGAATTCCATTTCCCAGTTCCACCTGAAGCCCCCCCAGTTCTCCTCCTGCTGCAGGTCCGCCCCACCTGCATTCCCCTGCTGACCCACCTGAGCCAGGTGCAGCAGCCAGGACAGGTTTTCCTGAGGGATAGCAAGGCTTTCCCCCAGGATGGTGATGGGAATGCAGGAGCTGCACGAGTCATTAGCAGAACAGCCAATTTTCCAACACACAGCTCAGGTGCTGAGGCTCAACCTGGGAAAATGTTTCTGCAGAGGGAGGGGAATCAGCGTGTGCTCCTGGCTCACAGCAACTGCAGAATAAATTGCTTGTCTTAGCCTGAGGTAATTTCTTCTTGCATCTGATCCTTCCAACTTTTACCTGGGCACACTCAGTGCAGGTGGCTGCCGACCAAAATCTGGGCTGATGCTACTGCAATATAAAAGAAATTCTGCAAGAATGAACCACGTAACTGTGGAGAGGGAGGATTTGCTGTGGCAGCATCACTGCTTCAAAATGCATCCAGATATCCATGTGCAAACAAGATTGTTGCTCTTTTCAGCGAATTTTAATAGTGACCATTAATACAGTTGTCAGGGAAGTGACAACACTTTGTTTTCCTATTACCAAGCAAAAATTTTTAATGTCTGTTCTTTTTAGTTGGCAGGTTAACTGTGAATGCTTTTAATGAACAGTTTATTTCATGCTTGTCCCTTCACATTGTCCTCTTCCTGCACTGGAGGTTTAAATGTACTTTTTTTTTTTCTGTCACCCAACCAACCAAGCTCTTTTAGAGCCACCAGTAAGGCCATGGCTGCCAGGGCACACCTCTTCCCACCCACCCCTCTTTCCAAGGAAAGCTGAAATGAAGGATCTTCTACTCCATAACCAAACACCCACCCTCGTGATTTCACCCAAACAAATTCTCAATATTAACCACTTTTCAGAACTTAGGTGGAAAGGGAAGAGTTAGATGTCCCCATGGCAGTTCCAGGATGGGAGACAGGAGTGATGCTCCTGTTTCTGCCCTCAGGGAGCAGGAACAAGCCACCACCTCAGCAGCTGCTGGGGGTTTGCTGGTGACAGAAATGTGATTTCCTGCTGCACTCTGGGCACTGAGCAGTGCCATGGAAAATGTATTTAATTAGCTCGGAGTAAAATAATTCCCTCCATATCTCTCACATAAAATTAGCTATTATTTCTGCTGATATCAAGTTACCAGCTGTTACAACTGCTGTTGTGGGTTGGAACAGCAGAAAATATGAATCCAGCAAATGAGAGGGAAGGCAGGGAATGCTAAAAGCTTTTCTTCACACCCTCAGTATCTGCAACACCAAACATTGAGGAGGTGTCTGGGATCAGTGCTGGAAAGCTGAGAATCCTGGGGCGAAGGGATGGCTTTTGGTGGCTGCTCTGCAGCTTTGATCAGGGCTGTGGATGGGCTTTTACACACCACAAGTAGCTAAAAACCAAAGCCCATGACTTGGGTTGTCCCTCCTGCTAGGGCACGTGGGGCTGCTCAGAATTCACTCTTTGATTTACCCTGGAATTTCATTTCCAGCTTCATCCAAGCTACCCTGGGCTGGGAGGGACTGAAGAAAGCAATGTGAGGGTTGTTTCTAAAGAACATTCGCAGTTAAAGAAAATTAAATCTATTCACAGTAGAAAATAGCTACAGAAGAGAACGAGCCACTAAGAACTTGTAAAATCATATATTTACAGTGATCATAAACCCAGAACTCTGGTCAATAAACCCACAAATGCCTTCTTAGCAAGGATGAACAATAACTGTAACGTGACAGTAAGAGGATATAAATATTCAACAAAAAAAGATCGAATTTTTTTTTTTTTTTTGCAACATCTAGACATGCTCCTACATATTTTAAAAGAACCTTTGAAGTGTTTTTCAGGCAGATTGGTTTTTAAAGCATTACATGATTCATACAGTACATCAGGGCTAAAGCAGCAGTAAAACATCATTAGGGTTCTCAGCTTTGAAAGGCTCCAACTCTCTTCATGCACTGAGAAGGATGAAGGGAAGAAATTCCACAGGCAGGAATGTTGGGAGCAATGCTCCCTCTTTTTGCTCTCCTCAGAGCTGGAGCAGGAGCATGTCCCTGTGTGAGCTCCCGTGGGCACAGCAGCTCAGGGCACCTCCTGTACCTGCCTGGGATTGTGACTGGGGGAAAGCACCACCTGCATTATTCACTGCAAAATGCTGCCATTTGAAAATCTGCAATTAAATCAATTAAACTTCAGATGCCATCAATTTTCCTAGAATTGGCTGGTTTGGGTCAGCTACAAATGTGTTGCTGTGGAGGGCAGCATCCATCAGAGTCAGCACAGCTCAGGCTATGCCAGCCCAGCCCCTCATCACTCCCTGCTAACAAATTCCCTACTATTACAGTGCTGTCAGGATTTATTTTTTAATACAGTCTTAGCCAATTCTTCCATCAGTTGGAGGTTATTTTGGGAAGGAATGTTGGTCCTGCAGTTGGTTTTCCCCCCTCCAGCAGGGTCTGCTCAGCTCTCATTCAAGTCTCAGCTACCAGAGAGAAAATCTGACTCAAGAGGGTCAAATGTATTCTGGGTCCCATTCCTCTTCCTCCAAAGCACAGAACAACAATATAAAAATAAATAATAAAAATGCTGTTGGGTGTGTTCTACCTACTGCACTGTATAGTAATCAAAAATAAAACACGGTAATTTCAGTATTTAATATGATCAGATTTAGAAGTAAGTGTTTGAGAAATGGGATTCCTGTCACCACTATCCAGAGGAGTATTTTAAACCTATTTTACAAGCTGTATTTAGTTTTATTATTCTATATAGCACATCTTTTGCGGGCTGTGACTTGGTTGAAGCTTTGCTACGTTCTGATTGAAAAAGATGCAATTTCATCACTGTGTTCTCTCAGATATCACAGAGCCACAGAGGGCTTTGGGTTGGGAGGGACCTTAAAGCCCATCCAGTTCCACCCCTGCCACCTTCCACTATCCCAGGGTGCTCCAAGCCCCATCCAGCCTGGCCTTGGGCACTTCCAGGGAACCAGGGGAGTCCATACAGCACAACCTGATTATTTTGGCTACATAAAAACCCAAACCTTTTGTTTAAGAAGTCTCAACTGCACTCACCAGAGCAATTTTCCAATGAAAGGAGAAGGAGAAAGATTTTACTACGAGATTTTCCTAGAATATTTGTTCAGAGCCTCACAATACACCAGATGTTCTGAGGTGCCTGGATACAGCTGGGTTAATTTAAATGCACTCTTGCATGAACAACTTCAGGCTGAGCAGATACAAATGTGGGGCTTACACAGCAAGTTGGAATTGTGGTGAACAGTGCATACAATCACAATGCAGCACAGACAGCTGAAATAAGGGCAGTACATTCATTTAATCAAATTTACTGTTATTGTTTGGTGCTGAGCTGGATTAAATCTAAGCCGTTATCTGGAACTGATTTGATTAACTCGGATAAATTTTGGCAAAGTTCATAAGGGTTTAGCATCAAACTTCTAAACCAGCAGAGTCCTGAACCTTAATTCCCCATGCCTGAAATCCGAGCCTTGGGGACAGGGATTGGGTCTGAGACCCCGCTGTGCTCACCAGCACATCCTCCACCCTCAGCATTCCCAAGCCATTCAAACAGCTCCTGCAGGGTAAAACTGAAAGGTATCCATCCCAAAGTTTTATTTTTAGATAATTCACTCACATTTCTCATGTAAACCCCAAGAAGGAGAGAGTACCAAACCCTACATAATTTCCCTGCACCAGATTGGGATTTTTGTAAGAGAATACTGTTAAAATAATGATTGTTTTCAGATATTTTCTTTCAAAGGTTGGAGAAACTAAATAATGAATGAACTGTATATGAGCTGAGCATAACATATACCCTAATCTGCTTTCAGGACCATCTTCAGGCAGTGATTTACAGAAGATTCTAAACCACTGAGGAGCAGCTGAGGGTCTTCAGAGCACCTCTTAACTTCAGTGAACTCAGAAAATCATCTTTCACCTTTCTGGATGTCCAAGCCTTTCACCTTAAACATCAAGCTTTACGTTTTCTTCTTGACAGGGGATCACCTTCTTCCTCCGTGGGGATTTTAGGGGGCCGGGGAGCTGAACCCCCTCGCTGGCCAGCATGGCAAAGGTTCGAGTTGTTTTAACTGTGTGCCAGGTGGTGCTAGAATTGTTAATGAATTCATTAACTGAGTCTTCCATACAGAGCAACGAATGTCCACAGCTTTGTGTCTGTGAAATCAGGCCCTGGTTTACACCACAGTCAACGTACAGGGAAGCCACCACAGTTGACTGCAACGACCTCCGGTTAACAAAAATCCCCAGCAACCTCTCCAGTGACACTCAAGTCCTTCTGTTACAAAGCAACAACATTGCAAAGACCACAGACGAACTCCAACAGCTCTTTAATTTAACAGAGTTGGATTTTTCACAAAATAACTTCACAAGTATCAGAGATGTGGGGCTCTCCAATCTCACTCAGCTTACGACTTTGCACCTGGAGGAGAACCAGATCACAGAGATGACTGACTACTGCCTGCAAGACCTCTGCAATCTGCAGGAGCTCTACATAAATCACAACCAGATCAGCAGCATTTCTGCAAACGCATTCTCTGGCCTGAAAAATCTTCTGAGGTTACACCTCAACTCCAACAAATTAAAGGTCATTGACAGCCGTTGGTTTGATTCTACTCCCAACTTAGAGATTCTCATGATTGGAGAAAACCCAGTGATTGGAATACTTGATATGAATTTCAAACCGCTCTCAAACTTAAGGAGTCTAGTTTTGGCAGGTATGTACCTCACAGACATTCCTGGCAATGCCTTGGTAGGCTTGGATAGTCTTGAAAGCCTTTCTTTTTATGACAACAAATTGGTAAAAGTTCCTCAGCTTGCACTTGAGAAAGTTCCCAATTTAAAATTCCTGGATCTCAACAAAAATCCAATTCATAAAATTCAAGAAGGGGATTTTAAAAACATGCTCAGATTGAAAGAGCTTGGCATCAACAACATGGGAGAACTCGTGTCTGTCGACAGGTATGCGCTGGACAACCTGCCTGAGCTCACAAAGCTGGAGGCCACCAACAACCCAAAGCTGTCTTACATCCATCGCCTGGCGTTCCGCAACGTCCCCGCCCTGGAGAGCCTGATGCTCAACAACAATGCCTTGAATGCAGTCTACCAAAAGACAGTGGAATCCCTCCCAAACCTGCGTGAGATCAGCATCCACAGCAACCCGCTCAGGTGCGACTGCGTCATCCACTGGATCAACTCCAACAAAACCAACATCCGCTTCATGGAGCCTCTCTCCATGTTCTGTGCTATGCCTCCAGAGTACCGGGGCCAGCAGGTGAAGGAGGTGCTGATACAGGACTCAAACGAACAATGTCTTCCAATGATCTCTCACGAGACCTTTCCCAACCACTTAAACCTGGACATCGGCATGACGGTGTTTTTAGATTGCCGGGCCATGGCAGAACCTGAGCCAGAAATCTACTGGGTCACTCCTCTGGGCAATAAGGTCACCGTGGAAAGCCTCTCTGACAAATACAAGCTGAGCAGTGAGGGCACCTTGGAGATCTCCAACATCCAGGTTGAGGACTCTGGGAGGTACACCTGTGTCGCTCAGAACATAGAAGGGGCTGACACGAGGGTCGCCACCATCCGGGTGAACGGAACGCTCCTGGATGGCACCCAGGTGCTGAAGATCTACGTTAAACAAGCCGAATCCCATTCCATCCTGGTTTCTTGGAAAGTCAATTCCAACGTCATGACATCCAATTTGAAATGGTCATCGGCCACGATGAAGATTGACAACCCTCACATCACCTACACCGCCAGGGTCCCGGTGGACGTCCACGAATACAACCTCACGCATTTACAGCCCTCTACAGATTATGAAGTGTGTCTGACAGTGTCCAACATCCATCAGCAAACACAGAGATCCTGTGTCAACGTCACAACCAAAAACGCGGCTTTTGCGCTGGATATTTCCGACCAGGAAACCAGCACGGCCCTGGCAGCGGTGATGGGATCCATGTTTGCTGTCATCAGCCTCGCCTCCGTCTCTGTTTATATTGCAAAAAGGTTTAAGAGAAAAAACTACCACCACTCATTGAAAAAATATATGCAAAAGACCTCTTCAATCCCCCTGAACGAGCTCTACCCTCCACTTATTAATCTCTGGGAAGGTGACAGTGAAAAAGACAAGGATGGCTCTGCAGAGACCAAGCCAACCCAAGTCGACACATCCAGAAGCTATTACATGTGGTAACTCAGAGGATATTTTGCTTCTGGTAGTAAGGAGCACAAAGACTTTTTTGCTTTATTCTGCAAAAACGACGAGTTGAAGACTTTTGTATTTTTGACTTTGCTAGTCCGTGGCAGAGCAGTGAGGACAGGTGGATATTTCAGGATTTTTTAGTATAGCGTATCGCAATGGGTTGACACAAATGGCAGCTTCACCTAGCTTCCACTTCTCTGTTTATTTTATTTTTTTTCCTTTTTTTTTTTTCTTTTAGTTATTGTGCTAAACTTAACACTGTCCTAACTCCAGTGCTGAATAAAAAGAAGGAGAGGCTGAGTGAGCCCGTTCTCCCAAAGCCATCAAGGGGCAGGATGGCACCGAGCTAACCCTCAGTTTTGGACCTGCAGTGAACTAGGTTTGTGACCCTGGTCTGAGGACTCTACCCTGAGAAAAGGAGACCCTGAACGATGTTAGTTGACTGTACTGTAATGTTGTATCAACTGATTTGAATGTTTTTGATTTTCAACAATGAGTTTGCTTTTTTTTTATTATTATTATTATTATTTTTGTAGTAGTTGAGGGCTTAGGTAAAGCTAACAGGCAATAGGAATATATACATCCAATTTTTTAATGTAACAGACTAAATGTTAATTGTTCTCTTATTCTTTTTATTCTATTTAGTAGACACTTTTGAAGAATTACTAGAGTTTTGTTGTGTTTAAATCACCAACACACGGTGTTTAATGAAGGCAGAGCTATAATAAATTTAGTTTTGTTCTGATTTTTTTATTTTAGAAGTCACAATAATGTATTGGGTTAGATGTCACTAGTTTGACTGGTGATCATGTTTTGACATAAAAATATATCCAAAATGTTATATAAAAATATCGTGAGGGTTTTTTCTTGATGAAATTAAGTTCCAGGTTGAGGTTTTTTATGCATTTATGTTAATAGCAGTGTTTTCTCTGCACTAGAGGCAAAATATGGAAAATAATTTATTGAGAAAAATGTCTCAGCATGGCTTTTGGACTGAGAGTCACATGCAGAATCAAAACTGTTTGGCATAGGGTACACAGCAAGAAGAATTCACAGAGTGTTTAACAGGACATTTTCCTTTTTGTATACTTTTCTGTTTATATTCTGAGCTAAGATAGAAATGAAGCTGACATTTAGCTGTCATTACCATCAGTTAGGACAAAAAAAAAACCTCAGTGCTACCAAACTGAAATAAACCAGTTGAATCTTGGAATATACTTGAAAAAAAAAATTTATTTGGATTAATGTTCCTCCAAAAGCAGAAATGAAGATTAAAACTACCAAGACAGCTACATTTGGTCCAATACTGAACTGTATTTTTTACAGGCTTAGAATTAATCTGGATTCTGAGTATTTTCCTGAATTACTGTGGTAAAAGAGGGCAGCAGTGTTCTGTGTGCACTGGGTACAATATAAAGGCATCATTTACAGTTGACCCTACGGAAGCGTTGTCCGTTGTCTTTTCTGAATCCCTGGAAGTTCTGCACACAAGTCATGAGCAGGGTGGGCTCTGGTGAACACGTGCTCACATCACACCACACCCCTCAGCAACAAGCACAGCATTTTCTACACTTCATGACCACGTTCAATGTGCAAATTTTAATATTTTTACACATCCAGGAAGTTCCTGGTAAGTAAAAGTGAATTGTTAAATAACAGATGTGCCTGGGGCTGTGTGAAGGTTTTTTATTCACTGGCTTCTCAACTATATCCAAGACCCTTGAAAATTTACAGATGAGCTTCAAACTTCTTTTTCCTTGTCTAAAAGTGAAGTTACCAGCATTGTTTCACTAAGGAGCTGCCTTGGTACAAAAACTCGAGTCCATCCGTTGGACAGCCTGCCCTGTTGGTCCTGTGTTTCCTCATGAGGCTGAGTGAAGGTATTAATTATGCATTTCAATCAAGTATTTGTGCTGCTACACACAGTCTTTTCTATGTTCAGGAGATCTCATACATTTTTAATTATATGACAATTAGATTTGGGGTTAGGCAAGTGTCTTTTGATCATGGAGAAGTAACAGGGTGAAAGCATTTCTTCATCACCTTCTGGATTTGTTTTTAATGTTAATGGGACATTTCCTCATGCTGCTTTCTCCAGAAGAGCTTCAGAGCAATAATTATCATGTTGTCTATATTCTATTCTAACCTTAAAGCTGCAGGCACAATAAATTAAACCAAGATCTCTTCTACAGCAAAGATTCGCTCTACTTCAGCCAGAGAAAAGGACACTGAGGACAAGGTTGGCCACAGAATGTTGGCTTCCAGCTTGCATGACATCATAAAATTGTCTTTGGAAAATAATTAATTGAACAGGTGGCAGAAGGTGCAAAGCAAGGTCTGGTTTGCATCTTCTGAGTTTTCTGCAGCACCTTCCCAGGATCACAGAGCTCTACCTGAACCTCCCACCAAACTGGTGAAGAACACATCACTTTGGCTCCAAGGTGTTGGATCCTCAGTGACCAAAAGCTAACCTGGGCATGGGGCTGCCCTCCAAAACAGCCATCCTGCTCTTCCTCCCCCTGTCCCCACCTCCTGTCCTTGATCCCAAACAATCTGGGGCTCTCTTTGCCTTCTGAGCAAGCTTGTTTTGCCCACTCTGTGCTGGGGGACACAGAGCACACCAACTGCTCTGTGTGTGTTTGTGGATCTCTTTTCACCTGCACATCTGGGCAGCTGCAGAAGCACAGTCACTGGTGAAAATGAAGGTGACAGGGACACATGGCCATGGAGGAGGACAAAGCCAGATTCCACACTGAGCTCAGCAGTCTCCAACAGCAGCCAGGGGTGCTGGGAAGAAAAGCCATGTTTAACACATTCCTTTCCACTGGGGAATAACAGGCCCTGTGTTCCCTCTCTTTTCTGTCATTTATCATCGTTTCAGAGCCATGCTGTTGGAGGACTGCAGGGGAAAATGGCTTGCTAACAGGCACACACTTCTTGGGGATGTGCTGATCTGCAGGATTGCAGGGAAGCTGCTGCTGGGAGTCCTGGAGGGAGATGCAGGTCACCAGAGAGCAGCAAGAAGCACCTTGTTAAGGCAGTGAATTCTGCACACACAGCCACCTGTGCTAAGTATTTTCAGCTTTTTAATCTGACCCTGCAGAATTCTGTAGAGATCCCCTGGATATTTAAAATCTTGCTGATAACAGAATAAAAAGTGGGGAAGAGATTAATCACATGTGGCATATAATCGTAGTAAATAACCCTCAACCTTGTGCTAGCAGTTTTATTGTGCTTGCAGTTTATTGTGAGCAAAAATAAAAATGCTCTAATTGCCTTCAAAATGTATTTTCATCTAGTCTTCACTGAAGACAAAAACCACCCCAGTTTGCTCAGAATCAGGGATTGAGACTGGCCACTGTTAGCTTTTATTTGGTTAACAGTTCAGAGAGGCTGTGTAAGAGCAGATATTTCATACCCAACTAAACTTCTGCACTGTTACTTCCCCTTGGTTGCCCAATAGTAAAATATTTCAGTCCCCTGAAGAGTAAATAACCCACTCATGTGTGGGATGCAGAATTTTAGCTAAACCCACTTTTCATCTCCTCACCTAAATAATTTTTATTGGATTGAGGGGGTATTTTCACCCCCAGTCCAAGAGTGACCCAGGACATGTTCTTGGAATGAAGAGCACAAACTCACCAATACTTTGACACACCCTGTCCTGCAGCCCAGCCCAGGAATACTCCCTGAGTCACTAAAAGGTGGCTGTGAAAGAGCAGCAGTTTGGGCCACTGCTTCCATAAAGGGGTGAAACTGGAAATAGGTCAGGGAATCTGAGATCCTGAGAGAAGGGCAGAAATTTGCTCCATTGCCCCTGACAATCAGGGATATCAGTGATAAAGAAGAATTCGAGTTCAATCAGGCAACTCACTGTGGTTTGTGCTGGCAACCTTGAAAATAAGTCTGAGGACAAACCACTGCAATGAAATTCCTGAAATTATTGAGATGAGCAAGCGAGGGCTATTGTGGCAAATCTGTAGCACAGCTGTGCCCTGCATGGGAACAGGACAAGTCCCTTGGGACTTGTGTCCATCCCAGCATCCTACAAAGTGTCACAGTGGATGTGTACAAGGGGAAAAGCACACAGGAGTGTGGGACTGGAGTGGGGACAGCTCACAAACCCAGCCAGTGCATCAGGAATGGCTGTTTGCTGCACTCTGATCCTGTTCCAGATCCACCACAGTGAGTGCCAGGAATTCCTGCTGCACACACCTGGAGGGCAGGGTGAATGTGCTGCCAGGAGATTTCTTTATTCAGGAAAAGCCAGAGTGCTGAGCTGGAGATGCCAACGCTGTCACACACAGCCTGTGCTCCAGCATTGTATCCCTGCAGGAAAAGACACCCCACCAACCCAACCCAACCCAGCCCAGCCTTTCCTTGCTGCCATATGGAGGGAATGTTTCTTGTTTCCCCTGAACTGTCATCCTGAAATCATGGTTTGTATCTGAGAACTTTTTTCCACCTTTCAAGCCTTGCTCTGCATCTGCCCTCTCTCATGACGAGACTCAGAGCTCACACTGAAGGACTGGATTTGTATTTCCCTTCCCTGCTGCTCCAGCAGCCCTTTTTCCCTTCACCTATTCCCATTTTTCCCTCAGCCATTCCCTCTGGAGCCCTGGGTTGCTGCTGGCTGTCAGTGAAGGTCAGATCGTGCCTGGTGCCACCTCCCCACCCTCCCTCCCACTTCCCAAACCCCTTCCCTCTGCTCCAGTTCTCCACCTGCCCTTAATTCCTCAGCACATTATGAGCCTCTGTTATGCTTCCTATCAGTATAAAAATCAACAAAAGATTAATTTTCCTTTTAGGGAGATACAGGAGATTTCCCATTAAATCTGTACTGCTGTAGAGTTATGTCAAGTAGACCAAAGGAATGTTGAAGCACAATAAAAGCATCATAACAATTTTTTGAAATACATGAAAATAAATACTTTGGAAAATCTGGAACTGATCATTAAGTAAAATATTCAGAAGTGACTAAATTACTTAAGAGTTTATATCTCATTAACTTAAGTGGTGTGACAGGTTCAAAATCAGGTAAATGAGATTTTTCTTGGATGCATCTGGAAGCATTAACTATCCTTAAATTCTCAACAGCTGGGAAACATTTTATGTGGAATTTTAAACCTTGGAATCTTTTTCCTAAAAAATCACTTGAAACCATATTTTTTATCCCCATTATGGAGTAGGGGAATGGAATTTAAATCATGTAATCCTCAGTGGAGTCACTGATTTGCAGTGATTAAAGGTTAAAAAAAAAAAGAACTTAAAAAACTTCAACTCCAGCTTTCTGCTCACAACTGGAGTAAAAGTTCTTGGCAGGTTTTTTTTTAAACAGTTTTTTTTCTTTCTGGGGAGCTCCAGGTCCCTCCAGGAGCCCATCCCTCAGTGCTGGATTCTCTCTGTGCCTCACGGGGAGCCATAAATCCCTTGAGGGGCTGGTGCTCACCATGAAACCACTCTGAACACTCAGCTGAATTCAGCCTCCAAAATACTGCAGGAAAGGAGAACTAGAGAAGGGTTAAGGTGAAGAGGTTTGCTGCCTAATTTCCTTTCTCTGACCCCCAGTTTTCCATTCGAACACAGATGCCATGACACCTCTACATACCCAGCGAGGAGAAGGCCAGGGGTTGGACTTCAGTGATCCTCGTGGGACCCTTCCAACTCAGGATATTCTCTGATTCTGTAATTCTTATTTTTCATAATGACCAAGCTTTTCTGATTTCTCTTGTTGGTGGGAGCCCAGGATGCATTTCTAGAGAGCTGCATCCACTCACCTCCAACTTCACAACAGGAAAACCAAAGAGCGAGTGGGGGTACAGCTCTACTCCCACTGTGCCTCACCTGGCTGTGTCTCCCCAGAATTATGTGTATACAGTAGATCATAACAGACTCAAGCTGCTCAGAGCAGCTGTGGCTGCCCCTGGATCCCTGGCAGTGCCCAAGGCCAGGTTGGACATTGGGCTTGGAGCAGCCTGGGACAGTGGGAGGTGTCCCTGCCATGGCAGGGGTGGCACTGGGTGGGATTTAAGGTCCCTCCCAACCCAAACCGATCCATGATTCCATAATAATCAATTTTAGCATCTCTCTCCTTTGCTGAAACAAAACCATGGCTGTTTTGACATGGGTTTGTTAAAAAGGTATCAATAAATCTGGTACTGACAACATCATTTCCCTGCCTGGAATCATACCAGACATTTAGCAAAACCTCTGCAAGTTTTTATAGGAGAGAGTTGAACCCCAGTGCCATGATCTATACAAACTGCAGACCACAACACAGCCTAATATTCTGCTGATCAAAATACACAGAGAAGGAGAGAGATCACAGAAGGAGCATCTGCAGTGTCACGTTAAGGTTCAGTCTGAGAGCACAGCCCAGAGAGCCCTGGCTGTTCCTGCCCCTGCTCCTCCTCTGCTGAGGAGAAACACAAACATCAGGGCCCCAGCCTGGCTGCAGAACAATTAAACAATTAAAGCAAGGTGCAGATGTTTAAGTGCTCCACTGAGCAGCGCTCCCGAGGAGATCCTGCAATGGCAGCAGCTATTTAAGGCCGTTTGCAAGTCCCTAAACAGCAGCTTCAGGCAGATTTGGTGGGAAATGATGCTGTTAGCAGTTATTGAACTGCTCCCTATCCTCCCCCAGTGGGAAGTTTTGCTGCCACACATCCCTGGGGACTCATGTCAGAGAAGTGGAGTCTCTGGCTTCCACATTCCTTCATGTCAAGGCTGATGCTGACAGTGGAGCTACAAACCTCCAAGGTTATCAACCACAATGAACTTTTCCTGAGCTGTTTATCAGAAGACACTGGGAGAGTTATGCTCCAGCTTCAGTTATATTTTAATGGAATCTGGACACCTAATTTCCTTTTGGCCCAGTTTGAAAATCCCATCTTGAAAGAGTTCTCAGTTAGTTTGCTTTCCCCAGTGATTCATTCTCCTCCATGTAATTGTATGAATTGAACTTACACAGGGGCCCTGATCCTTATCTTCCCCAAGTCAATAAGAACTGCCCTATGCTATAGGTACCAACTCATTTCCTCAGCCTTCCTGAACTGCCTCTGAGTTTATTTAGGAAACTGCCTTGAGAGATAGAGACCAGGAAAAAAGGCAGCAAAAAAATATGGACCAAAAGAGATGTCACAAACCATGTATAAGGGCACACTCTTTCTTTCTAGGTCTTTCCTGTTTATTTCTCCTACTTTCACATTTTTAACCTAACTTTATTTTTCCTGGGGTGAACTCCTGCCAAATTTTTGATCTCTCAAAATCTCTGCTGACCTTTGGCTACCAAGTGGAAACAAAAAGCGAACTCTAAACATGATCTCTAACCCATTCATGCACCTACAGCCTACTTTTTAAATGCAATTACAATACAAAGTCATTCTCTGAGCAAAGCAATTCTACACACAGCTCTGCTGAGGTAAGAAGGATGGCACCTGTTTCTGTTAAAGATCCACAGCAGCACAAACACCCCAGTAACCCCAGCAGAAAGAACAGGACCTGTGCCAGTACAGGCAGGGAGCCTCTCTCCCCCTGACACACAAAAAACAGAGCAGCTTCACAACCTCTCACTGGATTCTCCCCTCACATTTATCCAGTCAGCAAACACGAGCCTAATAGCACAAGCTCAAATGATCAGCACAGATAAAAGATAAAATAGATACTTCGACTATTTTGCCCGCAGCAAATAATTTAAAAGCCATTTAATAATTCAAATCATATGCAAAACAAGATACTGTGGTATTTAATATCAAGTTTTCTTATCTCTATAGGGAAGTCAGCATAGAAACCACCAGTTCTGGGTGGCAGAAGCCACTGAATAAATGGAATTAAAAGGTTAATAATATTTCAGGTCTTTTCATCTAAAGAGCCCAAATATTCTCCAACACTTTTAAGCCAAAAGCTCCTTCTGCTGCATGTTCCTTGCCATGACCCCAGAGGCCTTGTCCTTGTGAGGTTCCTAAAGCCCAACCCTTTACAACTCCCCCAGCAGCAGCTTCAGACCCTCAGTCCTTCTGGAAACCTCCTCCATTCCTCTTCTGAAGAGACAGGACCTTCAAGATCTCATCTCAAAGACAAGAGCTTCTTCATTTTCTTATCCCTTAACGTTCTGAATGGGGAGAAATAGTTCACACATAAAATCATTAATCTTAATACTTTTCCAATAGTCTGTGTGATTGTTCTAACCTCTGCCATGAGTGAAAGCAAAGCTGTCAAGGAATGAAAGGGCAAATAAATCCTCACCAATTCATCCTGCAGATGAAGTCTGGGAAACCTCCAGCCTCTCAATCAGCACATCAATGTCCTTGATTTACTCCAAACTACTCGGAGCTAAACAGATTTCTTATCATTTTATTTGAGGAGGTGAGTGAGTGATGGCTGGGGGCAGGAGTGGTGTCAGAAACGATCCCAAGTCCTGCTGGTGAGGAGCTGTGGATTTGTTGGAACAAATGATGGCTCCTCTCCCTTCAGCAGGGATAGAGGCTCCCAAAAAACCTCAGTGGGGATGGCAGAGAGGAGTCAAACCGCTGTTAGGGAGCAAAGCTGCATCTTAGGAAAAACCAGGGATAATTTCCAGGTTGACAGACCTTGAAAATACCACAGCATTTGAGAGAAGCTGCTGCAGAATGTTGGGGATTTGAGGCAAGGAACGTGAAGCAGCTCCAGTCACGGTGGTTTGTATTTAATGTCCGTGAGGAATAAATCTCCTTTGTAATTTGAATGTTCCCAAACCTATCCACTGTTCAGACTTGTATTAATTCTGAATTTGCCATGATGAACCTGGTGGAGTGGGCTGCACACCTGGATGTGCAGAATCCCAAAGTGTTTGCTATGGATTAACCAAACACCCACCAAAAAATAAATTCCTGCTGATTCCAGTCCTCCTGTGACAGCTTCTACCCTAATATGGCTCCTTGTTAGAATTAGCAACCATGCAATTAACTCCTTACTCAAACACAATTTGCACTGTGACAAAGGACAATTTTGCTCAAATAAAGATTTCAGTGTTTGACTTGCAAGTTGTTCATGTCACAGAAACATGGCTGGGTGACTGATGAGATTCTTGCTGCTTCAATTGTAATTCTACCCAGGAAAATGGTGCCCTTCCATGGAAAACAGCAATAAATCACATCTACATATTCCTGTCATGTGAGGCAGGTGGAAAAGCGCTCTCAGTACAATAATTCTGGTTTGACTTTGTATGTATTTCTTAATCTCCTCTCTTTTAGTGCCTTTTACACTATGACAGAACTGAAGAGAAAAACTGACAAAGTTTGGATCATGGAAAATCATCAGCTGGAAGGAGCTCTGGCAGCCTTGGGGTCGTGCCCATTCCCTGGGCAGTGCCCAGCACCTCTGGGGGAAGAACCTTTCCTGATATCCAATCTAACAAAAAGAATTAAACTTTGTATATGGAGCTGCCATTTTAAAAAGAGCTAGAATGTGCAAATATCATCAAGCTTCAGTGCCCCAGGTATAAAATGACTTTTTATGAAAAAAAAAAATCCATTACAATTACACAGAAAAATAGGGAATAAAAATGAGCCAACACTGGAACTGGGACACATGGACAGGGTCTCAATTCAGTGAAGCAATTCAGGAATTAACAGCTCCTGGGGACAAGGAGCAGTAAACCCCTGGCTGGAGTGAGAAAGCACCACTACAAGAGGACATTTAACTACACATAAATAGAAAATATTTACATCCTCCTAAATGTGTAAGTAAAAAAACCCTAGAGATAAATTTTTAAATGCACAAAAATTCCTGCTGGAACCGGTATTGGGTGTGCCAGTCCACACCAGGACTGGTGGAGCTGCACTGCTCTGGGAACAGCCAAAATTGGGATTTATATACAAGAACTGCCTGCAAGGTTTTTTCAGCTGCCTGAGTTATGACACCAGGACGTTGTGTCTGTGATGGATCAGTGAGGAAAATCTCCCCAGCAGATTTGCAATCTGCTGGAATTCTCAGATTTATGGAAGTCAGACAGGAGCCCAGGCTGCCATTCCCAGAATGCCAGCATGATCCAAGGGCACCCTGTGCCCAAAGAGCCTGAGCTGTCAAGTGTGGAACTGCCCTGGTGTCACAGCCACATCCTGCACAAACTCCTGCTAGGGGAATGTCATTCTGGAGGTACAGAAAGAACATTCCCTGGTGTCACAGCCACATCCTGCACAAACTCCTGCTAGGGGAATGTCATTCTGGAGGTACAGAAAGAACATTCCCTGGTGTCACAGCCACATCCTGCACAAACTCCTGCTAGGGGAATGTCATTCTGGAGGTACAGAAAGAACATTCCCTGGAGGCTGGGGGAATGCCAGAGCAGCCTGGAATGACATTCCATGGAATCACAGAATCACAGCAGGGTTTGGGTTGGATGGACCTTGAGGGACACCCAGTTCCAACCCCCTGCCCCTGGAAGGTTCCACTTCCACCTGTCCAAAAAACCTGCAGACAAAGCAAAGCACTGTATCCAATGTGTTGGAGCAGATCCACTGGGATCTCCTCCACTCCCATTTCCTCAGCATCCCCCTCTCCCACAGCACTTTCTTCTTCCCTTCACTTCCCACTGACAAAAGAAAAATCATTCTGCTTTTGGCTGCTAAAAATATTAATGGTACAAGTAAATGGATGGAAAACATACCAGATGGAAACAACTCCTGAGCAGTAACTGCAACCACAGCAGAGGAGAAGGAGCAGCCTGGGCTGTGGAAGTTGTCCCTGCTCATGCCAGGGGCTGGAGCTGGATGGGCTGTGAGGACCCTTCCAACCCAAAACATTCTGAAATTCTGTGTCTCACATGAACACAGCTGGGAGAAGGGGCTGACTGCTCAAAACAATCCAGTGACAGCCAGGATATCCCTCCCTGTCCCATGTCCCACTGCCCACAGAGAGTGGGGCTCGCAGTGATCTCTCTTGAGCCGCTCCAGATCCCAACTTTTGAAAATCTTTAATTTTTAATTCCATTTTTGATGAAATGTAATGCTGCCGTTCAGATATAAAGCATAAGCTTTCATTCTGCATGCAAGCCAGGCTGTCACAGCTAATACCCAGAATTAGTATGCAGCTAGGAGTACATTTAAATTTATCCCAAATTGATATGGAATCCTCTGACAAATGTCTGTCAGGAGGCGGACAGGACCCAACTTCCCTGGGCTTTGGCATATTGCCTCTCTACAGGTTTTAGGTCACTTCAAGACAGAAACAGTCATTATCTTTTCAATATAAAATGATATAAAAGTTTCTAGGTGGTTCCAGTATGTCCAATTATCCATCCCTTGGCATCCTCTCCTGGGAAGAGTGTCAGTGAACAAGGATCTGTCATTAGAACCACCACTGCACCAGAACAGTCACTGTCAGGAGCAGCTCAATAAAACACTTGATGCTTTTTCATGGTGAACCACCTCCATCTTCTGTATCAATTAGATAAAAAGTATAAAAGAAGCGAGGCATTAATTAGCAAAGCACAGTTGCTGCATGCCCCCATCCAGGAGGGGAAAGCTGGGGAGGAAAGCAAACAGCACTTGCTGTAAAAGCCCCAGGGGAGGATTTTTACCCTTTCTCTCATTTCCCACAGCACTGGGGTCAGCCCAGCCGACAGCAGGCTGTCATCCCCACTCTGTGGAAGGGGAGATAAAAGCTCTCATCTGTGCCACAAAGAAAGCACGTACAAACAGGGCACAAACAGCTCAGGTTATGTGTTACAGCTCCAGGTGTCCCTGGGTGCAGCAGCAATTCTGCAAAATGCACCAATTCAGTGCAAAGGTGCCAAGGATTTGTGACAAACACAAACCCCCAGTGCTGCACACACAGTGCCCGAGGCTGTGGGCAGCTGGTCACTCCATGGAGGGGAGGGCACTGAGGGGCAGGGGGGAACCAGCCCTGGTCTGAGAGGTCAGGCTGCTCTGCTCCCAGCACACCTGGTACTCCAGAACCATAAACCCTGGGAAGGGCTGGCATGGAAGGACCTTAAATCCCACCCAGTGCCACCCCTGCCATGGGCAGGGACACCTCCCACTGTCCCAGGCTGCTCCAAGCCCCATCCAGCGTGGCCTGGAACATTCCAGGGATAACTGGAGCTGAGTGAAGGGGCACAGTGCTGCTGAGCCCAAGGCAGGCAGCGTGTAGAGCTCAGGGAGCCCTGCGTGCAGCACCTCTGCTGGCAGCACAGCAGCAACAGCCAAGGCCACTCAGCCCACCATTCCCATGATAAAAACTCATATTCAGCCTCTCTTAAATGCTCCCGAGCTCCCAAACAGAAAAGGCAAAGAATGTTGCACGTGCATGCAGCACCCAGCTCTGGTTTGGGGAGCCATGGGGATCCCAGCTCTGCTGCAATTGCTAAATGCTAAAATCAAATTCTCCCATCTTCTCCCTGGGTTACAGAACCCCAGCCTGGGTCTGTGGGGGCAGCCAGAGGGGAGGATGAAGGGTCCTTGGCTCCCTGTGGAGCAGGAATGGTGTTCCCATGGAAGGTAGGACCCTGCAGCCCTCCCCAGCAGGCTCAGTGTAATTAACACACAGACAGGGAAATTATTTCCTTCTGGAGACAGGAACCATCATGGTTTGGGGGGATTTTTTTTGTGTGCAGAGAAAGAAAAATCAGGGTGCAATTTCCAGCTCTTTCCCTGAACTGCTTTGGGGACAGCACAACACAACCCTGCTCTCTCTGCAGTCACACTGCCACACCTGCAATCTGCCCTGAATCATATTTGAACATCTAAATTAAACTTTCTATTGAATATAAATGGGAAATAGCACTTGCTTGGCTCAAATGCATATTTAATCTTGGGGCTGGCTGGTGTGGGAAAATATTTTTAGGACAATATGAATGGATGAAGTGGAATCCTGAAAACTGAGTTCTCCAAAACTGTCTCCAGGCTTCAAACTATTCAAATTATTAATTAGCTTCAAATAAAATCAGATAAGAAAATGGCACAGACCTCCCCTATTTGCTATAAATAAGCAGACAAGAGTCAGGAATTTACTGATGCTGGGATGAAAGGCAGAAAGCCTAAACACAGAGGCACATTCACCAGTATCATTTGTTTATTTTTCACCATTTAAATAGATTTCATATATTGTAGCTTGTGGATAAGATAAAACACACTGTGTTCAGCACCACCAAGGCAATATTGCTTTTGATGTGTGTGCAATGCCCTAATTTGTTTTTTTGTTTTTTTGTTTTTGTTTTTTTGTTTTTGTTTTGTTTTGTTTTTTGAGAAGGAAGCCTCCTTTTCACAGTGATGACCTTAAAGTTCCCAGTACCTGGGCATTTAAACACCAAACCTTTCCAGGTATTTTCATGAGACATTTATCGTAGTAAGAGCCTGAACTTAAATGCGACAATCTTTGTATGATCTTATTTTTTTTATAAAAATCATGGCAAAATGACATCTGGTTGTGCTCTGTAGCTGCCCTGAGTGCAGGGCTCAGATATTTGGGATATTTTTTGGAAAGAGCCAGGCCAAGGGAATTGCTTTCCCTTCAGGCACTAATTAGAGTCTCCACTGTTCTCCTCCACTCTTTACATCCTCTGACGTTTCCTCTCTTCCCCTGAATGGGAGCAACTGTCCTATAACGAGAGAGTTTTTTAGCAGTAATTGGGAATAACAGTGACTAGCATGGATTGTGATCATTTGGGAAATTTACCTTCCAGCTGGGTAACTGTAAAGTTTTTGGATGCCTGAGAGACTCCCTGGCTGCCTCTAAAGGTTATTGTGCACTTAATGAGTCTTTGTAGGTTTAAGGTAAGTGAAAATAAAAATAAAAAAATTACAGATTTCATAACAGAGTAGCAAGACTTGGCCCAAGATTTGCTGATTTATGGGACAGGATTCTGGAACCTGTGGGAGTTCTGAAAAGATGATCCAAGTGTTATAAGAGTAGGACAATCCATGAATTCTGTATTTTAAGGTCCACAGTATTATTGTCTTTGGACTAGAACCTTTTCAAGCCATGTTTTAAAAGGAATGGTGATAAATCTTCGAAAAATTGGGGGTTTTGTAAATTATTTTTTTTTAAATAGTAAATATAACAGCAAAATCTGTCAGGATTTCAGTATTTCACCACCTCCTTTCTTCCCCATCTGCAGCACAGTTATTCTATACATTGCTCTTCACGAAACCAAAGGATTTATAGATATTATTTCCATAGTCCAGTGAAGCAATAATCCACACAGGAAAAATAGTGCAAATCCCATCATTTGTTGGCCTCAATTTTTCCAGACATTTTAAAGTCAGGAATAATATTGCAGAAATCATCCAGACTTACCCCAGCAGAAGATGATCTGCATAAGAAAAACAGCCCTTTAAGAATTGAGGGCTTAATCTGTATATTCATCAATATACAACATTATATTTTTATTATTTCAATAATAGCAGATTCCTGCAACATCCAAATTAATAACAGATTCTGACTATTCATCAATTCCATGCAGCCAAACTGAGACAAGGCATTTCTTGCAGCCAATACTTTCTGAAAAAAACCTTACTCATAAATATTATTCTTTTGAATAATTAGCTCATTGACATTCTTGTGCTAAAGAAAATATCATTAGTAATTTATTAAAGATGCATGAAGAGTAATAAGAGTCCAAAAGCCCAGTGTGAGATAAATGAAGCCCACAGGTCCCTGAAAATCATTCAAGGGGAGCTCTAATGGTATGCACAAGAATTATCCTTCAGCCAGGCTGAGCTGGAGCCCTGCCCGGTGTCAGACCACCCTTATCTCCAATATTTGATCCTGTAGCCCTGGATAAAACCTCTGCTTTGGTTTTGGAGAGATGCTGGGACTGGTTTAGAGAGGCTGCTGGAACCCAGAATAAAACATCTCCAGATTATGCATCCTTCCAACACCTGCCTTGTCCCTGTGCTCCAAGTCTGCCCATTAACGAGGGCTGACGTTTTCTCTCTCCTCCAGCCTCCAAATCCTTTTTTATTTCAGATCTCTCCCCATTATCTCACACCTCAGAGACACAACCTTGCACCATGTGCTGTCATTGACTTCATCTGTTTGCTTTCATCACTCCATTTGCACATCCTTATCATATTATTATTATTCCTCACGGAGCTGTGCAGCCAAGAAATGTGAGTTCAGGAGCAGAGATGGAAAATTGTTCTGAAATAACACTCCTAAGTCCTGTAAGGAGCAGCTGAGGGAGCTGGGAAGGGGCTCAGCCTGGAGAAAAGGAAACTCAGGGGGGACCCTGTGGCTCTGCACAAATCCCTGACAGGAGGGGACAGCCAGGGGGATTTGGGAACAGGGACTGGAGAGGCTCAGACTGGACATCAGCAGGAATTTCCACATGGAAAGGATGGCCAGGGATTGGAACTGCCCAGGGAGGTTGGGATCCCCATCCCTGGAGTGTCAAAAGAATTCCTGGAGCTGGCACTGAGAGCTCTGGGCTGGGGACAAGGTGGGGACTGGGCACAGCTGGGACTCAGTGGGCTGGGAGGGCTTTGCCAGCCTGAATAGTTTTGTGATTTTATTCTGTGATTCCCAGGAAGAGCTGGGAGTGGGTGGACACCAGTGAGTGCTGAGGACATCTCTGGGATGTGCTGCCATGGAAGATGTTGCACAATTTGGGTATTTTTTATAACAGATTTGTCACTTTTTCTTTAGCTCACGACCTTACAGGATGATCAGGACTTTAAGACATCTGTTTTCAGATCAAATGAGATTAAGGGAGAATTATGCTCAAATCAGGTGACTTTCAGTGATTAAAGGCCTAGAAGGAAACAAGACACAGAACTTGGTGTTCACTCACTGATTTGTGGAGTTTGGGCCTCAGCAAAACAGACCATGGGAAATGAAAGCAAAGCTTCATTAAACAAAGGGCTTCTTAATGAAGGAGCAACAGCCTTTTGTTTGTCCACTGGATCTATGCTTAATAAAACAGCAGATTGGAAATCTGCTGAAAACACTAGAAATTCCCACAGGGAATTTTTGCTAGTCTGAACAGTTCTATAAATAATTCACTATAATTGACAAGAATCCCATTTAAAAAACAGTGAAGTCATCTTAGACTTTTAGCTGGAATTTAAAGTAAAAATTTCACCCGAGCTGATGTGGTCGATACCAAAGTCACTCCCAATCCACAGCAACCAGGGAACAAAAGAGAAAGGCAGATGAGAATGAGCAGCTGGTGCCTGGGAGCAGTGGAGTGTGAAAGGAAGCAGTTCAGTGTTTACCACGGTGCTGGGTTCTGCTCTCAGCTTTGCTGCCTCGCTCGAGGCTGAGCAAACGAGCTCCAGAGATGGCTCCAAGCCCATCACCAAACCCAGGTAGAGCATCCCCAGCACAGCACGTGGCAGCCTTTGCCACCCTGCTGCTCATCATGAAGCTCCCAACACTGGGAACAGCTGGCCATGCTCAAAATGAAAGCCCAGGGAAGGCTCTGTGCAAATTTAATCCTTCTCATTACTGCGGGAAACGTAACAGCTTCATTTTTCTGTTTGACTTCAGAGCTTGTTCCTGATTGTTTAATCTTTTTATTTTTCCTTGAAAGAATCAGGTGAATCCAACCCAGGAAAACAAACAGGCCTCGATGGCCAGCATCATCCCCCAGCTCACAAACAGCTCAGTGTCCTTGGGGGAACAGAGCAGCTAATGACTGCCCAGTCCTAGGGTGCAAAGCTCTTCATTAACAAACCCAATGTTTTTCCAGGAGTCGTTTCTTTGTTCAAGTTAATGGCACACAGCATTCCAGGCAGAGCTGCACGCCAGCCCCTGGCCCAGCCCTGCACTGAATTCCCTGCTGCTCCCTTCCCATCTCAGCACAGCAACCAATTCCACTGGCAAAATGCATCCCACCCCTTTGAGCTCTCGGGTGCTCTTCCATAAAAACGTTCCTCTGCTGGGTGGAACAGCAGCATTTTTATCTTTTAACAACCTTACATATTCATAATAAGAGTTATTAATGCATTTCATAATCATCTATGCATTTACACACACACAAAGTGAACTAGGAAATACCACCTATATTTTCATTATAACTTTGTGACACCTCAAACCCGTGCTCTGTTTTATCTATTTAACTTGCTTTGTTTGATGATGCAGAAATACATTTAACACAGCCAGTTCCCACATCTCTAGCCAGTGAAATCCTGTGGCACACATGAACCATTTCAATGGAAAATTTAGAGAAAGTTAATTAAAGGTCATTGGTTTTTCCTCTTTACCCTCCTCCCTTTTTTAAAATCATTTGAAAGACCTCCACTGTCTATCAGCATGGGGGGAAATAAGACAATTTTGTTAAAGCTGACAGAATTAGCAAGAGATAAGTAAAGGTCAAATGTCAGGATGAGGACTGGAAGCTTAATCTTCCTCCACAATACAGCAGAGCAGCAAAAAGAAGGGAAAAAAGGTGTATTTAATCAAAAAGGAGACAAAAAAGAAATTTGCATCAAAAATATAACTGCAAATTAAGAGATTGAGATCTTGATCAAATACTGTAAGGCTTCCAGTTAATTGAGATTTATTCTGAGATCAGACTATTTTGAAATGGGTTAAACCAACAGAATGAAGCAAAATCAGTTATTCTGGAAATCACAGGATCCCAGACTGGTTTGGGTTGGGATGACCCTAAAAAGTTCATCTTGTTTCACCCCTGCCCTGGGCAGGGACACCTTCCACTATCCCAGGTTGTTCCAAGCCCTGTCCAGCCTGGAATTTAACTTCAGCATCACCCTCATAAAAGAGCAGCTGAAACAGTTGGAAATAGTTATTGGAATAGAATCTTTCACATGGAGAAATCTGCAAATATTTTAGATTATAACAAGTTACAGCTAATTTCAAGTATAAAGAAATCGTGGAAGAATCTGAAATGTTTATTATTGTTATAACAATACAGTTAACGAAGCTGAGAAATAGAAGGTTACTTCAGATCAGAGCTCTTGAATAAGCAGACAGAAAATATTAAAAGAAAAGGGTGGAACAATGTGCCATTTCTAAATAAACACAAGTAGAATCCAAGTTTTACTACTGCCTCTCCTTTGTGACAATTAAAATGAGTTGTGGAGAAGCTGAACAGGCTCAGCATTGTACTGGCAGCTTTTATCTCACAGAGAAGGCACCAAGATTTTATCACAAGCATTTTAATATTTTCCTAATTTCAGTATTATCTGCATGAGCAGCCGCTCATCCTCTCATTGGTGCTCCCTGGGGGCACCTGGAATAATTTCCCATCACACAGAGCTGAACACTTGTCTGTGCAACAGCACCACAGCTCAGCCCAGGCCAGCTGCTGGCATCTGCCTGGGACTTCTCATGGCTCCACTCAATTTAACTATTAAATAATAAACTATTTAGCTATTTGTTAGTTACAAAATGTCAGGGGCTGAAGGCCAAACCAGTAGAACCTACAGCAAAAATATCTTGACAGAGCTTAGTAAGGATTCCCTATGGATTCCCTCTTCATACTTTCCACAGGGCTACAGTGGAGAACTTTTCAAGGTTCATTAAGAATGACCAGAAACATCAATATGGACAAAATTTAATATGTGGTTATAAACTAACTAAAAATATTTTCAGTTCCTGTGCTTCCATTCCATCAATGCACCTTTTTTTTTTGCACTAGTGCAGATCACCAGTAAGATATGACAATATCTTACCAATCCATATTTTTATACTCAATAATGCATAAATTACATATAAAAATAGACAAAGGAATTCCTATGTCATCAATTTGTATTTTATATTCCACCAAAAGAAAAGGGTTTTACAGCATTTCCAGCACAGAGAAGAGCTAGAATGCCAGGACAGCTGTCTGTCCTCTCTGTTTCACACCACCCTTAAATAGTATTTTATTTGGATACCATATGCTTCAACCTCTCTGTCTGCCACCTTCAGATTTCCCTTTCTGAGCTACAGAAAATAATATGCTAAACAGCAAGAAGATTGGTGGTAAAACCATGGCAAAATTCTCTCCCTGGAGTAGAGGGATGTGGATTAAAAGCACACCTGAAAGAGCCCTCATTTTCCAGCCTATAAACCAGAACCTTCCTTCACAGGGGGAACACATCAAGCCTCATTACACTGATGTCCTTCAAGGCAAAAAAAGGTCTAAATGCAGCCTGAAAAATAATTACTGATCCTTGGATTTTTCGTGCTGCCAAACAGAGGGCTGGGAGTGTTATGGGAAACTCTCTCATGTGGGAATTCATCATGGCAAGGGTGGAATAGGCTGGATTTGTCTGAAGTTTGAAGTTCTAAAAGAGAAGGAAACGTTGGCTTTGCTCCATGGACATGCTGTGGATAAGCAGCACACCAAGAGCAGAGCAGTCAAACAGGATTTTTGGGTTTCCCAGTGCCAGAGGGGAGGCACAGATGGGATATTGGGAAGGAATTGTTCCCTGGGATGGCAATGAGCCTCTGGCACAGGGTGCCCAGAGAGGCTGTGGCTGCCCCTGGATCCCAGTTTTTCCCTCCCAGCCCTCACCCAAACACCCCACATCCCTCCCCAGTGCTGGGACACTGATCAGAGTCATTCCCTGCTGCTGCTGGAGTGGCTGGAATGGCAGCAGCCATGCAGCCCTGCCTCCAGGACAGGGAGCACAACTCCATCACCAGAGCAGTGCCAGCTGCACCGGGCTCCTGCAGCAAGCAGAGATCAAGCAGTTTAAATTTCTGTCTAAGTGGGAAAACACGATTAAACCTAGCACTGCCTCTTCCTCAGCCACAGAGTATAAATCTCTCCACTAAAAGATAACTTCTTTCAAAAGCTTTATCAGAAGGAAAAGGAGTTAGTCGTGTCCAGCTCTCTTACAACTTATCTGCCTCTGGCAAGCACAGATTAGGGGGATGCATGTCCTACACCACATCCAGCTGCAGTGCAGCTGTGTTTTTGCAGGAGTCAGGATCCCCTGGGCTGTCACCACACTGCACTACCCCAGTGTAACTCTGCCCTTTAACCATCCCTCAGCACAGGCAAACCCTGCCCCAGTTCAGGCTGGTTTCCCAGCTCTGCAGCCACCACCAGTGCCTGTCACACACTGGAACACAGCCAGGAATCCTCCACTCGTGGCATTCCTTGCTGCACTATTGCTGTCACAAATTCACCGAGGCTAGCAGAAGGCTTTTGACTCCATCACTAGAACTGGCACCGAGTTTGGGACCAGGTTTCACCTCCAGAAACAGTTCCTGCAGCTCAGGCAGTTCATGGCTCCCCAGGCTGTTTGGCAGGGGACCAGCTCCTGCTGCCATGGGGAGCAAGGGCTGGCTGATGGATGAGTGAGGAGCTGGTTGATTGGACAGGGAAGCAGTTTAAGCACCAGGCTGCTTTGTCAGGCACTGGAAATCTGCAGTTTCACCTGTGACATTACAGGATGAGCTCAGCCCAGCTCCAAGGCACCACAGAGCAAGGGGCTCCCTTCTCCCATCCTTCCAAGACATCTTTCCCAGGGTCTGTGGGGAATCCTGAGCCCCTCTGCACTTTTCTTCTGTAAATACAGAGAAAATCTCAGCCTTCTGAGCTGTCTGCAATTTGTCATCCCCACGGTAATTCCCTGCATTTTCACAAGAGCCTGGGATATGAATAACTTCTTCATATTCCCTGCAAATGAGAAAGACTCTCTTTTTAAATTATTCATGACATCATTATTATTAAAAGTCAAAGCGCCATTTAATGAAATAACATTTTTAAAGTCTGATTGCACTAATGCCAGAATGCCATGGTTTGTAAAACATCAGTGTCCTTTAGCCTGTGCTGAATTACAAGAGAAATGAATCTGAAATCATGCTTGTAGCTCAAGAGAAAACTCTTCTCCGATACACAAATCGATACATGATTTAATTGTGTTTTATTGCTGCTTTTGCTTCAGTCCAGGGTCAGAAAAGAGCCTGAGAACATCCTGTTTGCTCTCTTCCCAAGTTGTACTCCCTCAACAGCACCTGTTTTTTAATTCCAACCTTCAAGCCCTCTCCAGCTGCAGAGGAACGTGGAGACTGATGGAGTGAGTGGGGAATGAGAGCAAGGTCAATATTCCCCCTCTGTAGCTCATGGAAAGGTTTTCCTCCAAGATTGGCTGCTGAAGGTGCCAAGGAAACCAGGACAGCAAAGGCAGAGCTAAACTCTTCACTGAGCACAAGTTCCTGTGCCATTGAGGTGGCTCTGGTACCAACCCATGGTAGTCCCCAAGCCCAGCATGATCCTGCACAAACCAGGGCTCTGGAGCAGCTCAGGAGAACAAAACCACAGAGCTCCTGGAGCATCTCCATGCCCAGGAAAGGCTGAGGGAGCTGGGGCTGTGAGCCTGGAGAGGAGCCCTCAGCCCTGGGTGTCTGCAGGGACCCATCCTGGGATTCTGTGATTATTTTAAGGGAAAAACCAGACTCAACTATTTCATCATTAATAGACTAAAAATATATTGTTTTCCTTTTTGGATCTTCCTTACTCAGCATTCTTTGAGTTTCAAACTTTGTTTCAAGGATCAGCAGTCATTTTTCTCATGGCCCAGTAACAGACCCATTTCAAAATACAAGATCCTGGCTGATGTCCAGAGCTACGTGCACTAATCCCAGTGGATAAATCCTCATGCAGCATCTATGGACCTTTTTCACCCCACAGATTTTTCTAACAGCAAAAGAATTCCTGAAAATTCCTAGGCATGAGATAAAAATCCAGATTCATGTTCTCCCCAGCTGATCCCTGTCTTCTACTCTGCCTTTTTAGCCACTCTCTAATATCGACACACAGAGCTGATGGCTCTGTTTTGACTCACTCTGGAAAATAGCAATAGTTTGATTAAAATCAGTAAGAATTTGAATCCTGAATCCAACTCAACTCCTGATTTTTACTCTCCACAGGTCTCTAAGGAGATGCACTTTTTTTTTTAGAGTATTTACTTGAAACCGTCTTTTTTTAAAGATGAAATGGATTTTTATCCTGGAGGATGGAAATGTACTTTAAAGCTTGACTGAAGGAAATAACAGAAAACCATATTTTAGCTTGAGGCTATGCATTTATCCAACCATCTTTTCCCCAAATCTTGTAGGCACAAAGCTGCAAACATATCCTCACCTCACCACATCCATCTCTGCACCAACATACTGAATGTCTTCCAAGGAAAATCTGTCCAAGATGCACCCAGCCCCTCCTCCTGGGTCTGGAAAAACAATCACTGATTTGCCATTTCTTCCCACTTTTCACTGCTGGTGATGCAACCCATTGCAGACATTTTCAGGTTGCATAAAGAAAAAGATTCTAGAAATTAGGTAATGATCCAGAAGATCCCAAACATATGAAAACAAGGATTCCTGCAGAATTGTGTGGTGAGATAAATCTACCCAGGAGTGCTTGTTATTCCTTAGTAAACAGACAGCTGGAAGCAAAATTACTGCTTTGTGCAAACAGAGGGTTTGTTTAGCAAGCTCAAAGCAAAACAGACAAATCTGAGTTTCTGTGGAAGTTTACCTGAGTCCTTTGTGAATCCCACACCCATCACTGCACAGCCAGAACAGGGCTCCTGGCAATGGGCTGAGCTCCTGCAAACCCCATCTCCTTGAGCAGAACTGAAGATCCGTCCCCAAAGCACAAAATTTCCACTTTGTACTTTCTTTCCTTGTTTAATGGCCATTTAAAAAACCCCCTGCATTTCAAGAAGCATTTTCCTCCATTATGCACTAAGGAAAGCACTGGTTGAAGATCAGTTTTACAGCTGGAATTGAAAACCAGGATAAAGAACAATCACTATTCAAGGCATTGCTGCAGAACGAGGGGAGTTGGATTTAGCAAAGCCCTGAATTCCAAAGATGATGAACTGGCCAGAGAAACTCGCCATTCTGGACATCCAAGGAATCCCATTCTGAACTGTATGGACACAAATGCACAGTCCTTGCTCACAGCACAGCCCCTCTGAAAGGCTCAGCTGCCAGTGCTGGCACAAATGCACCAAATAAAACCCACCATGGGCTCCTGGGACCCAGTGAAAAAGCAGGAAAGGAGCACAGAGGCAGAACTGCTTTCTGAGTCTGGGTTTTCCTTCTGCTGGCACCTGCCTTGCTCCAATTACCTCCCAATTCCTCATTTTCTGAGAAAATCTGGAGCTAGAATTTCACTTTGCACCTTCTATGCTCATCAACCACTACAGATAAATCAAATCTATCCCCTTCTCCCAGCAATATGACAAGCCAAATCCCTCTAGAATCTAATTCTTGTTCCAATGCCTATTGTTCCAATATAAATCATCCAGAACTACAATACAAAAAAGAATAATCTGTAGTACTGCTAATACTTGCCTTGCTCCATTTTCAACTATCTTTGTGAGTAAGTCAAGGGTATGATAAATCTTCCCAGTGATACTCCTGAATTTATAAGCCAGATGGATCAATAGACTTACTCTGCCATGCATCCCTGCAGGGACTCTGTACACGATTGCTGGATGATGGGAAGAGCACAGTGACAACCACATTAAGGTTTTCCTGCATCCAGCTCCCCACAAACAAACCTCCTGCCCTCCTTGTCCTTGTGCTGATTCCAGGGAAGCTCCTGCTGGATGCTGGGGTGCCCATCCTGCTCTTCAGCAGCATCCCTGGACTCCTGGCATAAAGTATGGGATAAATAAAGCTCTCCTAGCACAACACTGCCAGGCTGATGACAAATTCCAGAGTGGGAAGCATTAGGAGAGTCCCACAGAGCTGGAGGCTACACAGCAACAGAGGAGAGAGAGAGAGGAAAGCACAGGGTGTAGAAAGAGATGGAATGAGAGAAACACATCCAGTGGGCTCCAAGCATCCATCATGGAATATCAACAATCACTCCTTTCTGTGCCAGCACTGAGAGCAGCGACAGAAAACACCAGCACAGCACAACGTGCCTGCAGAGCCACACACCCTAATCCTGGATTCCCTCTCGGGGACTTCCTGAGCCAAACCCCAGCTGGGACAGCAGCACCCCACACAAACCTGAGCCCTCCCAGGGAAAAGCATTTTCCTGCTGGTTTCTTTCAGGGCAGTTGAAGAAGTTTCCAGCCCAGGCACTGCCTAGAGAGCACAGCACAGCAGTGACTTACCCAGTGTGCAAACTCATTGTGGAGCTCACTGATTCCACCCTAAAGGTTACAGCCCCCAGCTCTCAGCCCAGTTAACTGAAGAGAAAATGAAGTGACAGAGGCACCTAGGCTGTGGTTGGGGGGGTTGAAGTATCTCCAACTACCTGGATACTCCTCCATGCACAGCACTGCACAAAAGGCGGATTTTCAGTGAACAGAAGGTTTTAGTGCTGCACTTGACAGACATGAAGGGTGTTTTAATAGTTAGTTACTGAGCTCTTCAGTTGTGGTTACAATCTGCTGCCATATTAATCTCACCCCATAATTAGCTGCCTGGGGAAAATGTGTTATTATTCAGAGGAGCCAGGTGAATGGGAAAACAGCTCCAGAGGTCTGAACCTCATGATTTATTTCCCTTTCAAAACAGAAAGGTGAAGCAAGGCATAGCCCTTGCTCCATTATACACACTGGACAATTTTGCTGAGCGCTTGGCAAAGTGCAGGAGTGAAAGATGAACAGAAATAGTCCTGCAGAAAATCAAAACTACTTATTTCTGATACAAGAGAACAGCAGGAAAACCCTGCACTTAAAGATCTCCACCACAGAGCTCTAAAGAGGCTACAAGGTACTCTACAATATTTATGAGTGCAAGATATATACTATAGATTAATTCATAAATTTTCCATGCATAATTTATAGTCTATTTACAGAGTAAAACAGTCATCACACAGCAACCACCACAAATGCATTCACTTAAACTTAAGGGCATCTGTAATGCCTGCTCAGAAAAGAGAGCCCATAATAAACCAGTCACAGGCAATGAAAAGCTGACTAAAAATGCCCAGGAAAAAAAGGAAATGCATTTTTAAGGCAGCTGATGTGCTATAAATATTTAATGCTCTATAAAATCTTTCATTTAGTTTTATTTATATAGTATTAAGTACGTTGTTCCAGTTCAGAGTAAGAAATTAGTCTTAACTCAAGTTTTAGAGAGAACTTAGTTTTTCCTGCCTACAGTTCAACCTCACACTAAAAGCTACAAATTGTGGCTTAATGAATTTGTACTAAAGCAACATAATTCCTTCATTTCCTCAAAAATCCTCCCTGAACAGAACTATTTTCTCTATTCAACAATGCAAAGCAATTGTGCATTCATAGAATCCCAGAATGGTTTGGGTTGGAAGGGACCTCAAAGCATCACCAGTGCCACCCCTGCCATGGCAGGGACACTTCCCACTGTCCCAAATCCCCAATGTCCAACCTGGCCTTGGGCACTGCCAGGGATCCAGGGGCAGCCACAGCTGCTCTGGGCACCCTGTGCCAGCCCTGCCCACCCTCCCAGGGAAGGATTTCTTCCTAATATTCCATCTAACCCTACTCTCTTTTTCAGCTGCCACGGGCAATAAATGTGGTAACTGAACACAGGCACAGATGACACTTCCAAATATAAGATAAGACTAAAGTGAAACACTCAGGTGTGCGTTCACCACTTGGAAATAAAAGCAGATTTTGCTGCTCTAACAGCCAGCAAGAAGCTCACTGTGACTCCTGCAGTTCTCACACACTGGAGGGAGACAGAATTCTCTGGCTCCAGCTCAAGGCATCACTGCTGCAGAGTAATTAAAACAATCAGCCCTTTAGTTATACCTCATTCCACTGTTTTCCCATAAATTAGCTGTTACAGCACAGCTTTTAAATGCTATTCTATTTATTTACTGAATATATTCTAGATTTCCATCACAGGAATAGGGAGCATCTCAAAGAATGTGCATGATGAGCTCCCTCCTTCCACAGTTAGTTTTAAAAAAAAAAAAGTTGAAGGATGTTGTTAGGAGACAGCTTGTTCCCCATTAGAAATTAAAAAAAAAAAAGCAGGTTAAAAAGCAGTGGTGTTACCCTGAATCACAAGGCCCAAGATGCACTTTCTGGGTTTGCAGTTGAATTTCTGCAGTAGAATGTGCTGCCTGCCTTGGCCCCAAGCCAGCAGATCCCACTCCTTAACCAAGCACTATCCTCTTCTGGATGACATTTTTTTGTTCTTTAAATGTCTTCATGATGTTCTTCTGCATCCATATAAAGATTTTTAATTGCTGTTTAATATTAATGCAGTTTTCAGAATCAGTGAAAAAGCTGGTTTTTAATTTTTTTTTTTTTAAGTCCACATCAGCTTCAAAGGTGCAGCTATAAATAGGAGTGTTGGAGACAGACATAGCCAGGAGCCATGGCAGGGTGCAGTTTATCCTCCTCACAAGACTGTAAATGACTGAACGTCTGAGATGCCCCAGTTTCAGCAGAGGCTCCTCAGCAATGTGACCCCAAAAACCCTGGAGAGCTCCTGGCTCTGCTGAGGACACGGCACCTCCTGGGTGAGCTCCATCACTCAGGGTTTGTGTTGAGGAATTACAGAGAATGGAGAGGCTGAAAGTGATTTCACTCAGCTCTGCTTCAATCATCTCACCTGTCACTGTGGCCATGTTTGATAGCAGATCAACTGCTTGTGTTTAATACAGGATTTGTTGGGATAATCAATCTTCCAGCCAGGCATTTTCCTTTGTCCCGGTGATGTTTTAATTGACTTCTAAGCACAAAGCTGATTTTATGTATTTCAGCTTTAATTGCTGCTCACTTTCCTGGATTTCTTTCACACAATCATATTTAAGCATTAGGTTATTTAAGGAGATTAGTGAGTCTTAGCATTGAGAACCACACTCCCAGTTACAATGGAAATACACTCGGTGGTAGAAATTGGTTGAGCAAACTTTGAAACTCGTTTTGAACGAGTTCCCTGCGTCTGTTTCACACAGTTCCATAGAAGGGAGCCTAAGGATTATGTGAAGGAGCAAATCTGACACTGCTTAATGTCTCAAAAGGACTCGCCTCCACCTCCAAAATCTGTAATTATGTGCGATTTGCATTAATCCTTAGAAAGAAATAGAAATCCCAACACGAAAGAGAAAAAGCAGATTAGGAGCAATATTCTGTTGACAGTCCTGCAAATGATTTATGTCAATTAAGATAATTCCCGTGCTCTCATGAAACCACCTCTCACTCCATCACTTCAGAAGAGGGGGATGCTAACCCAGAGCCACACCATTCCCACAAAGGAACAACTTGATTCAAAGTTTATCCAGTGAAAAGTGTATTACATTCAACACCGCTTCAAAAAAAAAAAAAGCAAAGCTGCAAAGCAATCAAGCAGCAACAAGAGAAAAGTCATTTTTCATCAGAGCCTGGAGATGTGCAGAGATGAAGCCATTGAAGTGCAGGTGTGATGTATGCACAGGGTGAGCTGCTCCCACACCCCCTGCTCTGCTCCTGCACCCACCAGAGGTCACAGGTGACCACAGAGGCACAAACTGTGCTGCCTTCTGTTGAGAGAGATGCTGATACATCCCTCATCTAACAGGCACCTCTTCAGGAATATTTCTGGCAATTGATGAATCATTTTGCAAGTCAAGGCAGAAAAGCCATCATTAAAAGCACCTTGTTGTTCCTGCTACAGGCACCTCGTTAAGAAACCCACTTCAGCTCTCATTTTCCAATTCTTTGTTAGTGCCTCTGCAGATAAAAAATTCCCACCTCTCAGAGACTTTAATTTGCCCCCAAATAGCAGCAAGGGCTAATGCTGATCTACAAAACATTCTGAGAAGGAATTGCTGTGCCAGCCAACAGTAACCTGTGTCTGGGGACTTGGGAAGTTGGGATAATTTCTCCAAAAGCAAGAACAGGCTTCCCAAAGCAGGTGAACCAAAGGCATGCAGCAGCTGTGGCAGCACTGGTGGCAGGCAGGTCATTTACATATATGCAAATGAACACACAGGGTGATGTCTTGGGCCATTTGCAATTTCCTCTGGGAATTTTCAGGATTCACCTTTCAAAAAGTGTTTGCACCGGTCACAGAATGGTTTGGGGTTGGAGGGACACTAAATCCCACCCAGTGCCCCCCCTGCCATGGCAGGGACACCTCCCACTGTCCCAGGCTGCTCCAAATCCCATCCAGCCTGGCCTTGGGCACTGCCAGGGATCCAGGGGCAGCCTCATCCCAGGGAACAAACCAGAACTGCCCATAAATGAACCTGAGCAGGGTTACCTGGGTACATGTGAAAACTGCTCTGTAATGTTTATCTCAAGGAGAACTGACTAAGAGAAATCACTAATAAAATGCAAGAATGTTTAATTGGTACATTGTTAGGAGAACATTAATTGGCAACTTTAATACACTGAATAAATTAGCATAGTCAACAAGCTGAGGACTTACATGCATTATCACATACCTCACAATGACTTTCAGTTATTCAGAAAGCAAATAAATTGTTTCCAAACTTGCATTTTCTTCTGTTTCATGTTGTCCTTGTGGTTTTTAAATGCATATTAACATTTTTTCCTCAGTTCAAGTCTACCAAGCCCTGGTAATTCAGCTTTGTTTTCTCCTTCTATGGAAGTATGGGATGGGAACAGAAATCACGGTGTCACTTGTAAGAGCTGCAAGATTTTAGTCATACTTGTAAAACCTCAAGCCCTAAGGCTTCAATGACACCAACAACACCTTTGCAGAGGAGGAAGAAGAACCTGCTGATGTCAGTTTTAGGCACATTGGTAGGTTTAAATATGGTATTTAAATATGATGTTTTTAAAGCTACACAAACAAGGTGTTAACCACATTTCAATCTAACTACCCACAATGTGGCCTGGACAAGTTTAAAATGGCCTTTTCTGAATAATCAACACTTTGGACTAATCAGAAGAGGCAGCTTTGTTCTGACACAGGTATCTCCCCACTTCCCAAGCTCATAAATCTCTTTCCCTCTCCAGTTCCCCCTTTCAGCCCCAATTACAAACACTATTTTTAGCCAAAGCAAATGTCAGTGTACAAATAAAATTAAAACCGTAATTAACATTACCAGATATAATGAGATGTTTAATTACCCTTGAAACTAGGCCTTGTGAAGAGGCAATAAACTTTAAAGTGCTTTTGTTACCAATCCAATTATCCATCATACAGAACATCAGATTGTTGGTATTGCCCTCGAACGAGGGCCCAAAGGTTAGGACAGCAGAACAAGAAAATGATTCTGACATTAATAGTGGAGAATGTTACACAAATCTGTGTTATAAAAGCTCAGTCCAAACCCAAATAAGAGACAAGCCTGATAAACTGTAGAATATCTGAAATAGTTCTCTAGTGTCTCATGTGGCAAAGCACTGAGCAAAACCACTCCATATGAACCCTAAAACTCCAAAGTGCAGCACAGCAGTGATGCCACCAGACCCACGATCCATCAACCTGCAGAGCCAAAATCCCAGCTCCCAGCACAAAGCTCTGGTGCCAGCTGGCAGTGGGGAGGAAAATAAGTCTGCATTTAAAACACTCCTGGGCTGTACAGGGTTATCTTCAATAAAAACCAAGATCTTTACAATAGTGCAAAATGTTTAAACAGTGGGACCTGCAGTTGCCAAATCCACCAAGAGATTTTATCAATTTCACACCCATTTGGAAAAGGAGATTCAACAGGAGCTGGAGTCCAAACTGTCCCTAAGAAATAACAAAAACACCCACAAAAAAACAGCACCAAAAAAGCACAAAACAACCACACAGACTTTGTGCCCAAATTCACTGGATGACTTCCCATACATAAGAAGTTATTTTTGTCATTATTACTTTTTTTTTTTCTGGACAAAATCAACTCCTAGAAAATGCTGATTAATTTACAGCTTGATGCATAAAAAGTGAGCTTGTGAAATTACCAGAAGAGGTAAATAAATGATTCATGTGGGTTGGTTTTGCATGAATAAATTATTTGTTCCTTCTCCATGTTTCATCTGATAGAAGAATGCAAAATTAATGCTATTCTATGCAAATAGAGAGCCTTTTATAAAATTCTGACCTAATTATAAGTGTTTGCTAAGAAACTCACACTTCAGTTTTCAGGGAAAATATTCCTCGGTGCCACATTAGTGTCATGGAAGGAAAGATTCAAACAATAAAACATGTCACTCAATGATTATTAATAGAAATAGATACTATTAACATTTTTGTCTTCTTTAACCATTTTCATGTTGTTGGAGAGATGTTGGCACCTAAAATGCCACATCCCTGCAGCTAATGTTGAACACAGCACAGGACTGCAAAGACATCACTGCAGATCATGCAAAGTTGTGTATCCCAGCAGATTTTCATTAATGCCAATAAAAGAGATGGCATTTCAGTGATGTGGTAGCCAAGGAAACAGAAGCACCTGACAGATGTTATCCCCCAGCCTTCTCCAGAGGCAGCACAGATGAACAGTTTGGGCCAATCCTGCAAGAGCTGATGACCAAATGCATCATTAAATCATCCTGATTTCCAACACCATGGTGCTGCCTGGCAAGGAGCTTTTAATAAGAATTTTTCAATTTAAAAAGTGATGAAAAAAGACAAATTATTTCTTTCCAGCCATCCATCCATCCAGTTTTGTGATGAAAAAACACACAAAACATCTTTCCCAGAGCAGCTGTGGCTGCCCCTGGATCCCTGGCAGTGCCCAAGGCCAGGCTGGACATTGGGGCTGGGACAGTGGGAGGTGTCCCTGCCATGGCAGGGGTGGCACTGGGTGGGATTTAGGGTCCTCTCACCCAAACCATCCTGGGATTCTGTGATCTTCTTTTAGAGCTTGTATCTGACAGATTTTTTTTTTTTTTTTTTTTTTTAGATTTTACAGTTTTCTCTCTTTAACTGCTAACCCTTAAGAAATTCCATTAACAGGATTTCATAACAGTTAACTGTCCAACAATTCTGGAAAAACTAGCCACAAAACATCTCAAGGATTTAAACAGAAGTAAAAATCACTAAACTAAAGCCTATTCATTTGTAAATATGAAGATTAAAAAACATTCAAAATCTTTAGATTACCTTTAAAGTGAGAGGAACCCACACCATTAAGCTGACAAGATGACAGGCAAGAACCAGAAGAAGAAAATTTGTGCTATCAACCACAATATTTTCTATGGTTGTGTCAGACACTGTAGTTTCAACATACAAAGCCCTTCCAAGAATTCACCTAAAATCTTGTTTTATGTAAATCAGAAGAAATGAAATTAATCTGTCCTGTCTGACCAGCACTGCATTATTTTAGGGACATTCATGCAGTCACTTTGGCCTGCTTGCAGGTATTTTCCCCAAGGCCAATCCACTGCTCTCTCACTAACTCCAAGAGACCCTGTTTGTGTCTATAATAGAGACTGATTGAGTGATTGGTTCAATCACTCTGAGAATTCTAAGTGGGGTTTTGCAGCAGAATCACACAAGAAGTTCCCATTAACTGACCTGGCTGCTCCTGCCTGGTTCTTCTGGCTCTGAACTCAGTGAGGCTTTCACTCCTTGCTGATGACAACACTCAGCACTGGTGATCCTGTGTTTCCAGGTGGTTTAGCCCACTCTATATAATTAATATGTCTGCAATAATTCCTCCATCAGTCTTTCTGTGGATGGCCAGTTTGCCAGCAATAACTCAGCTCAATAGCAGGTGACTGAACCACCCAGACACCATTCCCAGCAGAGAATCCTCATGGACAACAGCCTCTGTGCACCTGCACTGAAGGGTGGAATTCCTTCTTAAATGGATATTGAAGTCAAACTAGCAGGAAATACTTTCTGGAAAGGTCCACAAAGCAATGAGACACTTGTCAAGCTCAAGCCATCATTCCTCACCAGCAATCCTGCACTTGGGAGCATCCTCAGAGCAAGATGTCCCAGACATGTCATCCCTCAGGAGCAAACAGTTAAGGCAGAGCTGGCTTGAATCGAGATAAATCTGGCAGATTTTCCAAGTACTGTGGATAATTAGTGGCTAGAGGTTAAACAGCCACAGAACCCTGGGACTCCATTCCAAGCCTGAATGCCCTTGATAGAAGTCAGCGAGGTGTCAATTCCAAACATTTCTGTTTCTGTACACAAAGTGGCTGCTCCAATTCAAAACAGACAATTTAGTGGGTGGATCTGTAATTAAATTATTATGGCTCATATCTAATTAAAACAGATTCCAAGGCACATTTCAAGCTGTGGTTGGATGTCAGTTTGAAGCTGCCTCGCGCAGCTTGGCAAGCAATCGTGCTGAAGGAGGGCAGGAGCAGCATCCAAGAGTGAGAAAAGGAGGATCTAAAAATAAAAATGTTCTGGAATGCCTGCCTTTGGTTTTGAACCCAGCAGTTCAGTACTGGCACGGTACCACCCCACCCCATGGACATCTGAAAGGGCCTTGAGACTCAGAGAAAGGAGAAACAATTGGAAATGCACAGCCTGCAGTTGTTCCCACGTTCTGCACAGAGCTGAACAAAATCCAGAGGAACAGAATCCTTCCTGATGTATGGGAAACAGGCTCAGTGGGAATATGGAGTGACAAGCTGGCCAAGGCAGAAAGGTACAGCCCAGTGAGACACACTACACAGTTTGTGAAGCTGAACATACACCTCGGGCTTAGCACTGACTTCTGAGTGATGGAACAGGAGCAGCAGTTCAAAGATCTCATTTCAGAAACCAATAGAAGGGTTTGAAAAAGCAAAGTTGAAAAATGTTGTGACTTCTTTTTGCTCTTTAATTTTCCTCTATTCGCCCAGTGGGAGTTCATTTCTACATCAATTTAAATAAATGGATCTATCTCCAGAAGAACTCAAGGTGCTGAAGCCACCATGGGACTGAAACCATGAGAGGAAGAAGCAGGAGCTGAATCCCCAGCTCTGGGCTCCTTTGGGATCTCCCTCCCAGCACACCCATCCTGGGCACTAATTACTTCCCCTCCCTCCTTTTCCCTCTACTTTTCCTTATGTACTTAAACACATTTCAAGTGTAATTGCATAAAAGTTTGCCTGGTTCACACAGGAACTAATAAGTCCAAGTAACTGTTATTACAAAACTCAAATCAAAGGCACTGAATATTGCTATTGCAAAGTAATTAGGGCAGTAAAACCATCGGTGACTTGAAGGGCTCTTTCATTAGTAAAGAGAATGCAATTATTTTCCTGCCATGTCTCCTGATTCTATTAGGCTGACATGCAGGAACAGCCATACTAAGCAGGCTGATTTCTCTCCCAGCACACTGACACCCTGGAAATCCTCCTCCACACACAGCTGAGCCACTGATGGTCACCACAATCCCTGTGCTGTCAGGGCTCAGCCTGGGTATTGAGTTTAAACATGAGCTGAGCAGAGCCTCAAGCCCTTCAGCTCTCACTGAATAGCAAATAAAAGCCCAGCTGGTTCAAAGGGAGCACACAGCATCAGGCATGGCAGCTGTCCTTGGTCATGGCAGGGGGGTGGAATGACGTGATCTCTAAGGTCCCTTCCAACCCAAACCATTCTGGGATTTTGGGAAAAACTCAGGTGTCCCAGACAACAAGGGACAGGACGAGAGGAAATGGCCTCAGGCTGTGCCAGGAGAGGGTCAGGTTGGACACCAGGAGGAATTTCTCCACGGAAAGGGTGGTCAGGCTTTGGAAAGGTTTGGAATGCCCATCCATGGAGGTGGCCAAGGATGGGGCACTCAGTGCTCTGGGCTGGGGACAAGGTGGAAATTGAGCTGGGACTCCATGGTCTGAGAGAGCTTTTCCAACCTCAGTGATCCTGGGATTCTGTAACCTCAGATCAAAGCAAACTTCTGGAAATTTTTGAAAAGTTTTGCTTTCAAAGGACAAGCATCAAACAGGGTATTCCTCTAACAAATTCCAGCCATGGTTTGCATTCTGCATTACAACAGGCTTGATTGTTCCAACTGTTTGAAATCAAGTTAAAACAGCCAGAAGAACAGAGTTACATTTGAATCTGAGCAGGTTAAAAAATAGAAAACAAATATGCTCTGCAAGTACCAACCCTCGCTGTGCACACCAGGGCTCGTGAGCAGAGATTTATAAATGAGGAGTCACTGCCAAACTCCCAGTGCATCTTAATACCACCAAAATTCAGACTGAATACTGAAAGGGACACAGATCCCTTGAAATTCAGCTCAAGAACGCTCCTACCTGACACACCAAAGGAAAAAGGGCTTAATTTCAGTGGGTGGTATGGTTTTATGACAGAAGGAAATACATTTGCCTCAGGTATGATTGGCACTTGTGGAAACTGAGTTAGCTTTGTTTCCAATCATCACATCAAAATAGATTTGGGTGTTTCTATTCAGATCAGCACCATAATCAAAAGACTAGAAAACACCTCCTTCCCACTACACCATTTGAAGTCATCTCTTCATTTTGTGTTAGGGCTCTCCTGCTCTTGAAACCCACAACACTGAATAAGATATCTTCCAAAAGCCAGAGCCTGGTTTCTTCATCACTTTTAGATTATTTCAGAGAATCAGAAATGGGTTGGGTTGGGAGGGACCTTAAAGCTCATCGTGCCACCTTACACTGAAAGGTCCCTGGGCCACTTGTCACATTATTTCAGATGTGACGAAACTTCTCTTTTGAAATACTGTATTATCTTACAACTATTTCTTATTAAAGAACTCTGTGCTCTCCCAAAACAACATGCAATTGTTGAACTGAAGACTTGCAGGAAGTCATTTCCAACCTTCAGAGCCTGTGGAAGCACTGCTGGTTATACCCACACTGAAATCTGGAAAGGGACTGGGAAAGTGCACGAAGGTCACCAGGATGATTTGGCACTAATGTCACGGATTCCCAGGCTGTCAAATCTATCAGGAAAATTCCCTGTGGAGTTTCACAAACAGGTACAAGCAGACAAGTTCTCTCCTCTCACAAGCACCAGGAAATGAGCCCTTCTCCCACCCTGCCTTTGCCTGAAATCACAATATCTGAGACACCACTAACACACTGGTTTCTCCTTTTTTCCTTTCAGCAAACAGAGTTCTGCTCAGAGATGCTTACACAGAGGACAGCAGATTTGGAAGTCAAGTGAGGAGGCTCTGAGCTGTGCCTGGGAAAGGCTGATCCCAGGGAGGAGGAAGGGCAGCAGCAGGAGGACAATATTTGATCCAGAAAGGGAAAGCTGCACCTGCCAGGCACAGCATGCTGGGCTGGAACCTCATGCCTCAGACTTTGGGCATGATTTGATGTGAGCACACACAGTTCAGGAGCTGCTCAGAAGTTTCACCTCCCAGTTCCAAGGTTTTTGATGTTTTTGGTCTATCCAGCTGGCCATTGATCAATATTGATGTGACCCAGCCCTCTGGTTCAAAGGTTTCAGTATCAGCAGCAGATTTATGGCTTCTTCAAAACATCTTCAATAATCTGTCATCTAAACTACAATAGGGGATTAATTTCTTCAGTCATTTTCCTGGGGTTTAATTAAGCATTCTGAAGATGGCTGCAGTGATTCAGCAGTGAGGGTGGATCAGCTTGGCTGGCCATCCTCCTGCATGCTCCTGCCCACTTACACTATCAAAACCACAATCAACACATTTTTCTGCCTGAAAGCCATTTATTAGAAAAAAAATTTCTTCTAAGAGCAATGGCATAAGGTCAGCAGACAGAAGGTGAGTGACTGCTCATTCACTTCAGGTAGCATTGGTGCTAAACACACCCAACTAGCTCACCCAATTAGTGCTTAATTCCAAGTATTAAGATGCTTAAATTAAATGTCATTTACTGACAAGGAGTAAAAGCAAGATGAAATTGAGTGGTACAGGGCCACTGATGTGAGGAATATTCCTCAGGTGTCAGGAGCTCTGTTCTCCATTCAGAACCTTCACACTCCACATCCAGGTTTGTTCTGCCAAGGATCATCTGATGGCACAACGTGGCAACACGTGGGCCCAAATCCCTCACCTGCCAATACAATTTATTCCCTGTGCCTGAAAACCAGGTGCACCTGAGCTGAAATGACACCTGGTTCAGTCCCTTCTGCTACCATAAGTAAATGGCTCCAGTGTCACTGTCAGGGCAGGACAATTCCTCTGTTCACAGCATTTGGGAGCTGCTGGGGCACTTCCAGTGTCCTGACACCGCGGTGCCACAGCCATATTAATGTTTTGTGACATCATTTACAGAGGAAACATCCAAGGCCAAGGAAGGTAACAGGCAGTCCCAGAAAAACCTGCTGAATTTATACAGTCCCATGGCACAGCCTCACTTGATCAGAACCCTGAGGGGCTGAGCATTTATGAGAAGACAAGAGCAGTCAGGTCCAACAGCCCTTCCTGGGTGACACAATTTACAGGGCAGTGTTTGCTCTCCAGGAGAGCAATAAAGCAGTTCCTGAAGAGCACAGATTTACAGCAGCACCAGCTCCTCGAGCTGTGAGTTACTGGCAGGCTGTGGCTGTGCTTTCCAAGAGCTTCCACCGGACCAGCTGCTCAGAGCAAAATCCTCAGCTCCTGTCTGCAAGAATTAAATCAAAAACTGGGTTTAAAATTGAGCCAGTGCGTGCATTTCATCAGCTGGCCAGCAAAGGCAAAGAAAACCAGGCTGAGAGATGTGAAAAACACTCAAGAACAGATTTGATGATGGTAACATATGATCAATGAGACACAAATAAGTATTTCCTTCAGCCAATTACCACTCAATCCTAGCAAGTCAAACAAAAACGTTAAATAAATATTATCTGGCATTTCCACATGGTTCTTTAATCCATCTCATAATCACAAAGAATTTTGAACTACACCATCACTGTGTCCATATGTATAACAAGATGGTCAATGGAAAACATCTGATGCATCCTTGAGCCACTGGAATGTTGGGAAAAGTCCCCAAAGCTGCTCTCCATGAGCCCTGGATTTGTTCTGAATTACATACTTTTAAGCAATAAATACTTTCTGAAGAAGCTGAGGACACAGTGGGATTTTTGAAGACCTGTAATGATGTGCAACTTCAGTAGAATAGTTTAAATTATATTAAGATTTAGGATATGTTTAAGAATAAGGGATAACAAGAGTAAAAGACAACGTTGCCTACACTTAACTGACCTCCTCTAAACAACTAAATAAGTTGGGAATAAAGCCAAAAATCAGTAGAAATGCAGAAAATTAAAATGATTATTTGACAACATGGAACAACTTATTCTCATTTGAGTGAGAGCAGATGAGGTCATCAGCCTCCTTTTTGCAGTGGCAAACTGGAAGTGGCCTGAATATCAAAAAAGTAATTGCAATCAAACAGAGCAAAGCTTGGAATAGTGCAGAGAGCTGCTCCTGTTGTGCTGCATTCTGGAACACAAGAGCTCCTATCAGCACAGGTTGGCACTAAAATCAGCCATTTCTCTCTGCTTGCTGTGAAAAATAATGATCTGTTGATCTTGGTTTGTCATTCAAACTGTGTAACCCACTAAGTCAGCATCTGTCTCTTTATTGGATCTTCTTCTGTGGTGTTTACCAACTGTCAGAGCTGAACAAAAACAGAAATACAGGAACAAAACTTCTAGAAGCACTTTGAAAATGAGACTTGCAAAAGGGTCTGATAATGATGAGGGTTCAAAAAAACTCATCTACAATGAGTTTATGACCATGTTCTACATTATGACTTAAGTATTGTGCCCATGTTCTACACAGAAGAGCATGAATCCATCCCCTTCCCAAACATGAAAGTTCTCCAAGTAATTCCCTGCCAGTGAATCTTGTACCTTATCTGATCTAAAAACTTCATCAACACAGTGAACAACACATCTAAATGGTGGAGATGAGAGCCTGAGATTCCAGAGGCCAGCAAATCACTCTAAGATGCATTTTAAATGGAAGGACCCAAGTTTGCACAGGCAAAGCTGGGGAAGACAAGGCAGAGAACAAAGTGCTGGTGGCTGTGGCTGGGCAAGGCAAGAGCTTTGCTTGAGGATTTTACCTGAGTTGTGTGCTTAAATTATTGAGCAGCTCCCTGCAGAGAGGGCCTGAATGTGATTGATTTGTTTCTGGGATTTCAGTTCTCCTAACTGGGCAAAGAGGAATCTGTCAAGTGCCTTTGCACCTCCCAGACCTGTGAAGCCAAGGGGACCCCATGTACCAGCAGGAACCAAGTTATCCCAATTTCCCAAAACCAGCCAAAAGGAAGGCTCTAAACTGCAAGATACTTGACAGCAACAGTTCCTGCAGATTTAAAAGAAAATCCCCTGCAATGCATCAGAACAGAACACCAAAGCATTTCACCTAAGCTGCAAGATGTGCCTGCCAGTGATCTGAAAGGGGATTTTCCCCATTTTCCTGCCATGTGGCTGGGCTGTCTCTATCAGTGTGATAACAAGTTTTCCACGCTCCAGCTGGAGAGTGGAAGGAGCTGTGCCAGCCTCTCCTGCCTGGCAGGAAACACTCAGTGCTCCTGCAGCACAGCTCCCAGGGCTGTGGGTCAGCACTGTCAATGGTCCCTCTGTGGGCACCCCCAGCTCCCAGCACAGGAACCCAGCCCAAGGCAGGGATTGGCAGCTTGGCTGCTCCCTGCCCTTCAGGGAGGCAGGGAATGGCAGAGGCAGGGGGCTGTGCATCCCCAAGCCTGGCCCCTGGGCAGTGATGAACAGCTCAGGATCTCTTCCTCAGCCCAGGCAGGCACAATGGGAATGCTGCCTGGGCTGTTCCCAGCAATCTTCCAGTTAAAGCATCTTCCCTTTACGCAAAAAATCTAATTATTGATTGTCTTGATTTGGTCGTGTGCTATGGTTAAAATAATTCCAAAAAGCATAGACCATTTTGGGAGTTACTGCACAAAAACGAAATTATTCATTAGCAAAGTCACCCTTATCTTTGTAATAACAGTCTGGGAAGGTTTCCCAACATCCCTCCCTCCCCTTGCCAATCTCCATCACATCCAGAGGGAGATAATGAGGCACATGAGGCACGTGCTCATTGATCAGAAAGCCCAGGAGCCATTCCCAAGGCTCAGATAGCAGATGGCAAGCCCCAGAGTGCTCCCCAGGGAAAGCTCCCTAAAAGCATCAAAAGTGGGGCATTTGCTCTGTAATTCAACTCCCTAGAAAGATATTTCCATGGCAGACCAAATGGCTCCCATGGTGCAGGTGAAGGAGCAGAAAGATGAATTATCCAGCTGGAAACAAGCAGAGCCAGAGGTCTGCCCACACCAAACCTCCCCTGCTACTTTGATTGGACAGAGGGAAAACCTTTTTTTTTTTCTTTCTAGATTGTCTGAAGTCAGGTTCTAGTCTGGAAATTTCCTTTTAAAGAACTCTGCAGTTCTAGGAGCTCAAACCACATTTAGGCAAAGACTAATGATGGAGGGGTTGAGGCTGCTCCTGACATATCCTCACAAAGAGCAAGTGAGCTTTTGGGTTTCCAGAAGAATAAAACAAAATGTCTTTGGAGCTCTTATGAAAGATCACGTCTCTAATTGGGAACTTTAGGGGAGGCAGTTTTAGGTGCTGAAGTGATGAGATTTGGCTTCTTTATGTCCCCTCCACATTGAGGGGGAAGCAGAGTGGGAGTGCCCACTTTGTTAGTGAGCTGTTCTCCACAAAGGAACATTTCCTTTTGTTCATCATACAAAAGGGATTGGTGCTGGGAGATGAGGCAATCCCCCAGATCCCCAGCAGCGTCCCACAAACCCTTCTTGGGGTGACACACCAGCAATGCTGCACAGCTCAGAGGTAAATTGGAGACACCTTCTTGACTGGATGCATAAAGCAGGCAGTCAATACCTGCACACTTAAAGTTTTACAGATAAATTAGTGTATTTTATGGGAATCCTGATGAAAGTATCAAGGAGCTTCAGACAGATCCTTAATAATAACTCAGCATCCTCAAACAAGAGTTCAGGCCATCTGCTTATCAATTACTAAATAACCCAAACCAGCACTGATTGCCAAGAATTGCTTTTTGAAGCACCCAATTTGTTCCTCTCTCAGTCTACTGCAGACATGTGTTTGATAGCATAGAATTGATCAGGAGAGCTCAAGCTATCTGACCACGGGTGCTCAGATGGTTTCAGCAGAGCCCATTCATTGGCAGTTAATGCAAGGAAAAAAAAGAGATCATCAGCCACTTGGAAATTGTCTCCTTGTGTTTGGAGAGGGAAACAGGAGGCAGCAGAAGCAGAGCAGTGGAAGGGGAGAAGCACAAGGGTCTGACTTGATCCCTGCCACAACCTCTGGTTTGCCAGCAGCTGGATTATAGAGCAATGGTGCAGATGAACACCTGTAAGCACTCCAGAAGGGCACATCAATCATCTCACTACTTTTACTCTATCCAGAGTTCACAAAGAAAATAACCAACCCTTTTGGTAGTGTTCTCCACATTTAGAGAATGAAGTTCAGACCTCAGCGTTTTTAAAAAGCAGCACTACAAATATAACAGCACTGAAAGAGATGAGAGCTCAAAAACTCTGAAGGACACTGCAGGATTCCAAAGAAAAAAAAAAAAGATTTGCCAAGTAAATATGATTATTGCTGTCAAGACTTGGTAATTCACTAAAAGCTGCTGAAAAAAGCTTATATATTAATAATGCAAAACAAATACATGTACAAACACTCATACAAGCAATATTTCCAAGCACTGCTGTGTTTGTCAGGAGATGAATTGCCATGTTCCAATCACATAATGCCAGTAACAAAAGATTGTACATCCTTCTCAGAAGCAAAGAATTAGCTGCCAGTGACTGCAGTGGTTACTGATCCCAGAAATCATTATTAACTTGAACAGTATTTGCATACAGAAACAGTCCCTCTAACACTGCTGCAGCACAGCTTCCAAATGTTGGGAAGCAGACAGCCAGAATTCCAGCTGCTCCAACCACAGACTCTCCACCATCCTGCTCATCTGCAGGCAGGAGCCTCTCCTCTTTTTTTCCTTCTAAAATGCTGCTCCCTTTCTTCTCTCACTACAGAGAACAAAGGTTCTAGAGAAGCTAAA
>VWZS01002958.1:155591-227266 GCA_013397075.1 Rhabdornis inornatus
AAGCTAAAAAAAAAAAAAAAAAGGAGGAGAAATAAAATCCACCCTCACTCCCATGGAAGGCAAAACACTACGTAAGGAAAAATTTATTTTATTGTGTAATTGGTGCAGTTTGTGCACAGACAGCAAGGGAGAGAAGCACAGGTGGCTTATTGGGAGTGAAGGGGAGTCAGGATGAGCATCCCCAAACCCCTGCCCTGTGCCTGGCACGGGCAGGGTGCCCAGCCCCAAACCCCTGCCCTGTGCCTGGCACGGGCAGGGTGCCCAGCAAGCTTTGGAGATGTGGCTCGGCCTGGGTGATAACTGATTTTGACATCCATGCCTTTACCTCCTGCCAGACCTCTGCTCCCATTCCACAAAACTCACTCTGCATTTGCAAACAATCCAGCAGCCTCCTGGAAGCCTGAAAGCCTGGCAGACAGCTCCTGCTGTTTTCTGCTCTTGTTTCAAGGGTACTGAAACTGTTTGTACCTCCTAAAAATGGCTAAATTTTCTTTAGGTGAAAACACAACCAATTCCTCAGGACACACTGGCTTCATTGGGAACATCTTCATTATTGAGCTCTCAGATGGATCAGGCTCCTGCTGCTTGTGAACAGAGCACTGCACACCCATTCCTAAACCCACACCAAAAATCCCAAACCACATCAGCAGGTGCACAGGGATTTTGCTGGTAATGGGAAACATGGAGAGCTCAGATTATGTATCCTAAGTGTAGAACACTGGTTAGATTTACCTGCAAAACCAGTGCATGGTTTATACACCAGGATTTCTGTATCAGCACCTGTCTCAAACACCAGTGGATTTTTTCACCTACTTAGTTTGTCTGTAACTGCCTGACTGAATTGGGTCTAAAGTTTCCTCACTGAACAGACAGGAAAACAGATATTAACAGACTGACCCTGAACTCAGAAGTTTCAGTTCTATGAATAACTACAGCAAGTTTATTCACTACATAACACATTGTTCCTTTAATGACAGCACTTGGTGTAACAGGGTGCTGGCCCCCATCAGGATTCTGAGGTGCTACACTTGTAATTAAGTTGAGCTGATTAAAACAAAAATCCCCAACAATAACAAAAATCACATTTTAGAGGGGAAAAAAAATAAGGTCTATTAAAGCCATGACTATGGTAGCAAGGAAGTTAATAAACCTGCCAATAAAAGTGGCAGCCACACAGAACTCCAAGCCTGCTATTAATTAATTGAACAGAAAATAGTACACCTTTTCTATAGGATTTCAGAAGCTCTGTCTCTGATACAGTTAGATATTTGCTCCATAATTAGGTTGGGAGGCCCTGGAGGAAGGGCTCTCTTTTGTACCATATCCTATTATGTCCTTACAATGCTCTGCTATTGATTTGTCAGCCCCAGTTACCTCTCTCAGACTTTTCCAAAAGGTTATTCACAATCAGCTGCTTCCATGGGCACAAGAACAGGGAGAGCAGCAGCCAGCAGGTTCAAAGTGATCCTGATCCCTGTGTGCAAATCATGGAATGGTTTGGGGTGGGAAGGGACCTTAAATCCACCCAGTGCCACCCTGCCATGGCAGGGACACCTCCCACTGTCCCAGCCCCAATGTCCAACCTGGCCTTGGGCACTGCCAGGGATCCAGGAGCAGCCACAGCTGCTCTGGGCACCCTGTGCCAGCCCTGCCCACCCTCCCAGGGAACAATTCCTGCCCAAAATCAGCTCTGCCAGGTCCTACTCTGTGCTCTGGTTTTCACAGAGGCAAAGCACAGCAGCTAAATTACATTCACCACAGATCTCCAAACAAGGAGTCAGGTTTTGTCACCAGCTTTTATTCCACACCGAACTTGCAATTTGTTGAAGTGTCAGTCTGGTGGCTTTGTTGGAAATCAATGAGGTGAGATTATTTGAGCAATTAAGAACCAGAATGAATTGCTGTGTTTGAGAAACATGCAAGCAAAAAAAAAAAAACAATTTATAACCCTTTTCATTGTTCAGCAAAAGCAGTGGTTGCAAGGTTTAAACAGCAGTGACAGGTTATCCTTGAGACATGCAGGAAATGCATGCAAGGCTTGGCTTAGAATATTTTAAATAGCCATGGAAGTAGTAAAAAGGTGAGGTTGAAGAAAGAAAACCAGGAGCTCTGGAACACCAGCAGACCTCAGGAAGGAGCACACCACAAACCTCTCTGATTTCCACCAGCCCTGAAGTTCCTGAAGATGTTCTGCCAGCTCTGGGGGAACTCTGGGATGGAACCTACGAGCAGAAGTTCACCTGCTGGAATTTGTATTTGTGCTTCTTGCCCAGTGAGTGGCCAAGGTCAGCCAGAGTTTCTTTATTCATGAGATCCTGGCTCTCCTCTCACAGACACAGGGCCCAAGCAATGTGGTTTTTCCAGCATCCTGATTCAAGTGCCCACAAGGCACACAGCACAGAATAAAATTCTTCTAATTAGAGATGACTATTCCAAAAGTGTAGCCCTTGCACAGCCTTGCTCAAGGTCATGTGCAAAGTGGCTGGTGAACAAACAGATCTGCTCCCTTGCAGCAGAGTGAGGAATTAAAATCCGATTTAACTTCAGCACCAACCCTAGTGTTTGACACTGTCAAAACAATTTTCTGTTTGAAAGCAACAGCAGACTGTGAGTGAGGCAGCAAAAGAAAACTGGCAGCGAAATTTAAAGTAATTTTGTTCTTAAAATTAGATGATTTTCAAAGAAAAAGTTTTATCAAGAATATTAATTAAGCACAGCAAAGTTCCAAATGCAGTATTTACCATTCTGCTGGATTTCTAGTTGGATTCTAAATTCAAATTAATAACTGAATTAAGGTTTTCCTTAGGCATATTCTTCATATTAAGCATACAGTGCCCAAAATGTTTTAAACACGCTCTGTTTTTTTCCTACTCATTGAACGTGGTCCATAGCAAGGTGCACAGAATATGAACAGATCAAACAGCATCAGTATTTCTGTAATTTCATACTTTGCAGCTACTGCTCAATAAAAATTATCACCTGTAACCAGCATCTTGTCCTAAAGATAATTAAGAAATTGTTTGAGGAAATGATTTTTCACATTAAATTATAATTGCTGTTAACACATTAGTGCTCATGTGGGAAATGCTGATTATTGCCAGGATTTGGGGTGGAACAGAACCAGATGTGCAGGAGCTCTGCAGCACCAGTGCCTTCCCAAGCCTGGGACAGGGGATCCACAGCCCCCACTGCTCCCCTCCTCCAAAAAAGGACAAAACCTCCAAAGAGCAGCTCTAAGGAACACAGGAGATGGCAGGAAAACAAAGAATTCCAAATTTCAGGGAGATGAAAAGGAGATGAAAGCCACTTTCTCAGCTGCTGCCCTTGTCCGAGGGCTCCTCTTCCAGAGGGACACCTGAATCTCAGCACCAGCTCCTGCTGACACCTCAGAACATCCCATGCTTCGACTGGAATTCAAATTATTCCAGTTACCACTTCAAAAATCCTGTTCCTGTAACTTCCTGTGACACATAAAAATCGGGCACGTTCTAACAAGTTCTGTGAGCTGATCCAGATGGCACTGGGGATAACACAGGTCCTTTTCCCGGGATATTCTCCACTCCTGTCACAAGGGTGGGGAAGTTAACATGGAAAACAGGTGAGTGACACAGCCCTGGGGACACAGCCCCTGCTCCTGGGGACAAAGATCCTGTTTAAGGCTTGTGGGATCCCACAAGAGCAGTGTCACTGTTCCCTCCTGAGTGAATTCCACAAAAAGCCCCTGCTCTTGTTTTCTTGGCTGTCACATCTTCTCACGAGCCTCACACATTCTGACATGGCTTGATTGTCCTGAACCAAAAAATGGTATTTTTTGTGTTTTGTTCCCTCTGATTCACTTTATTTCCTTTGCCACCCCCTTGTCCTGGGTTTTGTTAAGGACAAAGCCATCCTGCCCTCTGCACCATGCATAAAAACTTGTGGTGGATGCTCAAATGCAGATAAATAAATAAAGAACACAACTCGAGGCAGACAAGGGGAGGAAAGAAGCACATTCAAAAACCTGGAAATGGTAATTATATGTAGTTTAAACCTTTCCTTTTGGAGACCAACCACAAATATTAGAAGAGATTTCACAATTCCTTTCTCTTCTCCATTACCAACACCAATCCCTGAGCTTTATTCAGTGAAGTTATGAGAGAATCTTCCTTCTCTACAGTGAGATGACTTTCTCCACTAAATCATTTACAGCAGGAATATTAAAAAGAACCCCTGTCAAAAAATGCTAAAAATGAGAGTCTGTCACTTTTTCAAACTGCCAGGGGAAAAAGAAAATATTAAAACCAAAGGTATGGAGATGAGTCAAAATAGTTAATATTCCCATGAAATCATTCCAAACCATCTGCATTATAGTTGGCTTAAACCTTAAGGGTTCCCTTTCAGGTTAGAAAAGTTAAAACAGGTGAAAATATGACATTTGTCAATTTTTATATGCACTTTTGAATTAGTTCCTTAAGTTAGCCAGGTACTTCCATGGAACACACTGGGGTTGGATGAGCAATTTTTTCAACATGAGAAACAAAAAAAGTGTTTATTCCTAGGTACTCTTAAGAGAAATTGCACTTCCTTGTGACAAACCCCACTTCCCAAATGGACAATCCTATCACCCTCCATGCAGACCCAGGAACGTTTTCTCTGTGTGCCCAGCACAGCAAAAGCAACTGAGCCAGAACATTTGATATCATCTGGTGAGAGATAAAATAAGGTTGTAGTGGTGACAACCTTCTCAAGGAGCTGAAGGATTGCATTTTAAAGCAATACACTCTTTATTAATGCTGTTCAGCACAGAATTGCACCACAGAAAGAGCTCCACCTTTTCAAAGCCATGTCAGGGAGAATATTGGGTTGTGTTTTTCCTAGAGGAACAAACACGTGAGGTGTTCTCTGCTGGTTTTTTGGGAACTGGTACAAAGCAAGTTTGTGCTTTGCTGGCTCAGAACAGGCAGGACAAAAGGTTAGCACAGTGCTGAGAGCTCTGCAAACACCCAAAGGGGTGTGAGATGTGACACACAGGGATGAGGTGGAAAACCTGACACCATTAACAGCCTCCTGAGACCTCTGTCCCTCCCACTGCAAGGCTGGGGTAAGCTGGTGTGCCACCAAACACCTGCAGGGTCAGGGCTCACAGGTCCTGCAGAAATGCACATTTGCTGATGGTAAACCAGCAGCTCAGACTTTGCCTTCAAATCCACAACTTTAGAAACTTCTGATAACTAAGCCCTCTAATTTTTATCCTTCCAAACCCTCCTCTCTTGCACATCTTTGAGTGAAACATGAGTCAAGTCTGTTCCTTTATTAATCATCCACAAAACTTCTCAGCTCCTCTGAACAGGATCTCTACAACAGACAGGAGAACATTTCCATCTCAGTGTATTAACAAGGGGCAATAAAAACACAGCCTAAAGGGATATGCCTGAATGTTTCCAAGAAATATTGGCCTTGGACTTTTCTTTTGCAAGGAACTTTTCAGACCAAGACACCAAACAGGTACAGGCAGGAGCACTATTAAGTATTCATAGAGCACTGATAAATCTCCAGTTTTACACAAGTCCCAGTACAAACACTGCCAGGATATTGCAGTGATTTAAAAGGTAGAAAATGATGCTCAGCATGCTGCATTTTTAACAAAGACATCTGAACACCATCAATCCTTCTCCCTGTACCCACAGAGAAGAAAACAGTTCACACCATGAGTAATTACAGCATTAATAACTACAAAACTGGATGTATTATTGAACTGTTGGTCCAGCTCCCTTTCAGCAGGCAGAATGATGAAGCTGCTTGTCACATTCTTCTCTAAATATTTCACATTTATGGTTCTTCCTATATATAAAAGCCAACAGAGCAATTCAAACCTCACTCCACACCAGGCTGGGGATTTCTAAACCAACCTGGCTGCACTTACAAGTCCCCCTACAAAACATTGGCCTGGAAACGTGACCCAACTTCAGCTTCTCACACAGAACTTTCTGATCTTTCTCGCCTCATGGTTCTACAGGAATTAATTGCTGAATTTTACAATCATCAGTCCCAGCTGCTCACCGAGTTCATACCCAACTCTCCAACTTTTTGTATCTAACCCCTGTTAACAGACAAACCCTTAGTGACAGGGGTTTGTGAAATGTTATATACTCAGCAGTTACACACAGGTGTATGTTTGGAGGGGTTTTCCAACATCAGCCTTTGAATAACTTTGCACCCAGTACAGGCAGCAGCTGCCAATGTGCTGAGAATGCAACAGCAAGTCAACAAGGGACATGAAAATTGTCATCTTGGTAATTAAATCCACAATGAAACCTCCAGTAACCCCTCAGTGCAAGGAACTGTCTTGATTTTGTATTGGAAAAGCAATGTCTTGTTTGTATCTGCAATTATTCTGACAGTAATTCTGCACCTTAGAGTAATACCCCCAGGCTGGTACATGGGAGCCACACACAACGGAGACATGTGAATTACTGGGAGAAAGGATTATTCCATCCCAGGAAAATCAGTGCAAACTGATTGAACAAGTTGTTGATGATTGAACAAGTCGTTCCACATCTTGGTTACCCCATCTACCATCTTTTCTTTACAGAACATGAAAATTTAAAAGAGAAAATAACCAAGGATTTATGAATCCAATAGTTGTACTGGAAATACGATGCTATTTATCTTCAGGTTCAATCAGCCTCTGCAAACTTAAAGTAAGTAAATAGTCCCAGGAACAGGCACAGCCTCAGTTCCATCACCATTTCCCAGGATCAATGAGCACCAAGGCAAAAGTTTGCCCACAAGCACAAGCAGCAGCAGCGCCCCTGCTCCTGACTAATAGAGACCTGCCGTGGGATGGATGGCAGGGAATGAAAACACTGCCACACAGCTCCATCTCATTTGTTTCCATTTCCAACTAATAATACAAGATCAAATTCTGTATTAGCTTAGCTGCTAGAACAGGTGGCATGAGGAGAAAAACAATTTAAGATCTTATTTGTATGAATATTTGGTCACGTTGTGTGATATTCTTCACTTTGTACGGAGCAAATGGAGAATTAACAGGTTCTGAACAAACTGTGCTTGTTGATCAGGATTTCCTGAGGCAGCCATGCCCCTGCAGGACACTCTCAGCACCTTGGCCAGCTGGTCACTGCAGGCCATGCTGTCCCCAGAGCCCTGAAGGTGCCTCATGGTGTCAATTCCCGGCTTGCCAACCCCCCGAGGGCTTTTCCAGAAGTCACAGAAGGGACATTTGCAGAGGTGCCCCATCAGCACAACCCCCCGTGCCAGCTCAGGTGGGGCACAACTCGGATGAGCTGCTTTGGACAATGAGATGAATTTGGGCAAATACAGCTTGTATGTAATTATCACAGAATCATCAAGACTGCAAGAGACCTTCAGGATCATCCAATCCCACCGTCACTGCCCCTAAATCATGTCCCCAGTGCCACATCCACCTTAAACACTCACAGAGACCCCAGCCCCTCCCCAGGCACCTTGTTCCAGTGCCTGACCACTCAGCCCAAAGCTGCCAACAAACACTCATTCCTATTTTCTTTTCTTCTGTGGTCACAACTTCTCTTTCCAATTCTAATATTTTGCTGCTTGCAATACAGAGTGAGAGCCCTTTTCTCTTGATCTTGATTAGCACTACTCAACTCCAGTTGTTCCACCTCCAACAAGCACTTGTGGAAGCCACAAGAATTTGGAATGGCCCTGTGTTACAGGCTTGGGAACCAGCCCAAACTTCAGGGCAGTGACACCTGGACACCCAGCAGCACTGGTCCTGAGATTAGTGTTTTACCTGATCCTGGTGTAACATGATGCCAAAAAAGAATTAAGGAGTTTGATCTCTGACCCTTTCTATCCCAGTGCCAGTGAAACTCCTTTCTTGCCTCTGAATAGCAGTGATAACATTTGCAGCAGAGCAACATGGATTAAACAAGAGAGAACTAAGAACAGGAACAACTTCTTAGGAGATAAGAAATTAAAACACCTAATTGCTGCAAAGACATACACAAAAGCAAACTAAGCTCTATGAAAAAAAATTACATTCTATTCCTACTGCCACAGGGGACAAGCCAAAGGCTACAGAGACGCCAAACATAAAATAAATTGTGCTCCTAAAATGAGATGAGGGCTGATTCTGTGCATGCACACAGCAACTTAGCATTCAGATGAATTTATGACAAAGAATCCAAACACATGCAATCTTTGTCACTGCTCCTCATTTCCTGCTCCCATCTGCTCAGAGCCAGCTGAAAGCTGCTGCTGTGCATTAGACAACCCCTCTGCTCTGGGGCTCTCCGATTATGCCAGAGAAGGTGAGGAATGAAAAAGCTGATGTTAGATCTGGTGCCAGGACTTGCTACACAAAGAATTCCAGAGCCATTGTGGCAGGACTGCAGGGGTTGGAGATAAGAGAAATGCCCAAAACAAAACTAAAGCAGAAACCTCTATTTTCCCAATGTGCTGCTGAGGCTGCTCTGTGCAAGGGAAGCAGTGCCAGCCTTCAGCAGCAAAACCCACGTGAAATTCACAATTCACTTCACCAGGAGAAATATGGAGCATCACAAGACAGAGGAACGGGCACAGAGGCTGCTGACTTTCTCTGCTTGTTGATAAATGGAAGCTGAATTAGACTGGAATTTTAATAGCAGCTGCAACTCACCACAAATAATAATTACATCATTTATTAAAGTGAAAATCCTCCATATTATCTCTACTCCAAGGGCAGAAAGGGTATGGATGAGATTATCCTATTAGTTTCTTTAGTGCTTTGGGATGACCCACACTCTGGAGAATTTCTGGATATTGCAGCCAGGTCTCCCTGTTACCCACATGGAGCTAAATAAAACCCAGCTCTCTAAGTTAGACTGACACTAAAACCTTGTAACTGGGAACAAAAAGTTGTCAGTCACAATCAGAACTAAATTCAAGTGCACCACTTCCTCTCAACATTGTCACAACCTACTTCTGTCTCCTAGAGTTTATGCTCTTGCCAACTGATTAATCTTTTATTACCCAATTCGGCATTATGAGAGTCAACTATTCCATATATAATGACAGGAAACTCTAACCCAAAGTTTAAATAATGAATAACAGCTTACATTACCTGAATAGCTGTTTTCAAGCCCTTTATTTTTCGTTTCTTTGGTAATTTTTGATCCATACAACGTGGCAGTTTTCCAGCAGAACATAAGCAAAGCAATTATTTCAGCCAGTAAAAGGTAGCAGCTTTTGTGACAGAGGTCACACACCATTACCACCACTGCTTTCTATGGTCTTCAAATCATAAATATTTCATTTCATCAAGCAACAGGTCAGGCTCAAGAGGGGGAAGTTGGCAGCAACAGGACTAAGCTGCAACAGGAAAAATTCCATACAGTTGTGCTGGAGTGTTCTCACCAGAACAGGGATTAATCAACCTCACTGGGTAACAAGGAGACAACAAAAACGTAAATGAAAATTCCATGGTAAAGATAATGAAAACTAAATACCAAGAAAATGGATAGAGAATAGATGGGCTAATTAAAACTACATGATATTTAACTAATCACAAAATATTCTCACAGCTCTCATCTGTAAGAACTGTCAAGTCATGTACCAGCCCTGAAGGTGAACCTGCTGGAATTCTTCCAAGAGATTCCTTAAGAACAGTTTATAGTAATGAAGGTCTGCAGAGCTACTAAAACATTCAGATGGCCTTTAACAATACCCAGCCACCTGCATGTGGCAATGGCACATCAATATCCCTGGGAGATTGATTATTAATGGGTTCTGCACCTCTCCCCACATCTGGCTCCATTTCTCCAGGTGCTACAAAAACCCTGTAGTGCTCTCCAGCACTTCTTTGGCAGGAAAACAATTCCCAGGCCAGATGTTCTCCTGCACTTTCCTCACTACAAGGTTAATTAGCAGCAAGATATTAGCAAGAAAAATACTTTAGAAAGTATAATGTGTTGTTGCAACACTTCAGAAAACAAGAGTTGGGTAAGAATTTTTGGGGCTGATACCTTTTTTATTATTAAACTTTTATCTGCAGGAATTCTGAATGCCATCACACCTCTCCTGCCCTCCCTGCCAGGCCACAGGCTTCCAAAACATTTCCAACACTGCAAGAAGGATGCAAGAGGGAATCTCTCACGATGAGAGCTTTAAGAGTTAAGGCAGAAAATATCAAAATATCCAAGCCCTTCTAGGAGAAACATTTACACATTCTCAGTATTGAAGAGGAACAATAAATTGTTATAAGGTTGCAATAAAAAGAGGCCAGTAGCTAATACTAAAAACTGGCGTTGTACCAAGTGCCAAAAGCAGATAAATAACCACCTTAAACTAAAGCAAAAAGGCTGAGTGGTGTGTGACCAGGAGCCTGGCAGCCAGGGGAAGGACAGCAGAGGCTCAGGGGGTGGTGGTGATGCACTGGGAAAAAGGAGGGTTCTCTACACCCAGGACAAGCAGGGATAAACACAACTGGGACAAGACTGTGCAAAGTCAACCTTAACCCTCACAAATGAGGCAAAAATAGCAAGAGCTTCCTATGCCTGAGAGCACAGGATTTACAAAGGAAAAAGGAAGCTGGAAGATCTGCTCTAGAACAGACCATCCTACAAGAGACATGCATGGGAATTCTAATTTAAGGAACCGGTTTTGAAGGATTTCTGGTGCACAGGATGATCCCAAAGTTCACACAGCAGCAAGAAAACAGACTTTGAGCAAGCTGGACTAGTGGAAGGTGTCCCTGCCCATGGCAGGGAGTTAAAATAAATTTGTCTTTAAAATCCCTTCCAAGCCAAACCACTCTGGGATTCATTTCCCAGGCTTTTAACCAGCAGACTTCCAAGGGATACAGCCAAAAACCAAATCCCAAAATAGCCACCAGCACAGTGCAAGGGAACGTCTGCAGTGCTCAAAACGAGATCCCCCTCAGGCAAACACTGACAAACATCCCAAGGACCGAGACACAAAAAGGTCCTGACACAAATCAGCCAATAGGAGGGGAATGGACCAGGTAAGAGCCTGACCACCAAACCTACTCTGTAAAACAGAATTGTAAACTCAATTTTGCATTTGAATGGTAAAACACAGTAAATTATGCTTTGAATGTTAATTGCTATTTTTAAATTATTACTTGTTAATTAGAAAAGTAAAATGCTTTCATTCCCAAATCACACTGACACAGAAGTAGGAGCGCCCCAAACCAAGCCTGAAACACAAAAACTCAGTCTGGAACTGCACTGTTGAACACCCAGGGAGGATCAGGAGTGCTTCCAGAAGGATCAAAGCCATTTGGCCCAGCAGGGGATGATTCCTTCCCTCTCCTGCACTCCCTGCCAGGCTGACTAATTAGTTTTTTGAATGACCCAAGTGTTTTTTTTGTCCCATCCACCTAAACTATTCTACTTTTTTTTAATTATCTGGAACAAAATGAAACAAAAATTAAGTGAATTACCCTGAAATGCACAGTGAAAACAGAATAAATTTGCATACCAAGAGAATAAAGTTGCATATTTTGTAGTTTCCACAAGGTCTTTGAAAAGCCACCAGCAAGAACGGGAATAAAATGTTGATTAGAATAAGAAGTTCTTTTAAACACATGCAAGAAAAAGGAGATGGATGCTAAGCAGAAAATAAAAAGACAACTTTAGCAAACAACATAAGGAAAGGAGGTTTCAGAATAATTTCTCATTGGAAGACAAAGGAGACCAATGCTGGCTCTGAACCTTTTTGTGAGCTCAGAAGTCAGATGTCCAGGTGAGGTCCCATTTCCCATGTTACCAGAAGTTGGGACAGTCCCAAGTGTCAGCTTCAGTCTCTAATTTCTAACATCACAACTCAAACCAGAAGCCCTGTGAGTCTTAAGAGATCTCTACATGTGACTTAGGGGTGGGTGACTTCAATACAGACAAGTGAAAGGAAAAACCCATCATCCTGTGTCAGAGAGAGGAAGGTCAATATTGCATAATTCATCAGCAAATTGACTCAGAACTGGAACTTTCTGTAAAAGTGGTCTTGAAGTGGTTTAATCTTGAGTCCCTCTTAAAAATACAAAGTAAATACAAAGCACAGTTCCAAACCCCAATAGTGACCAGCAGGGCAGAAGCAAAGCAGGAATGAAATTTGATTTTCCTCACTCATTCTGTCAGCATCACACTAAGAAGCTGTCTTGACCAGAAAGTCAAATATCCTTTGCTGAAGCCCTCACAAAATATTCAAGTGTGACTTGGGCTGTAGCAGCATGAAGCAGAGTGAGAAGATGACCTGACCATGCCCGTGGCAGCTGCACCACTGGGCAAAGCAGATTTTAGTCCGTGCTCATTGTGACAGTCAAAGACACCAACAGGAAGAGCTCAGAAAGGTCACTTGTTCACTTAAAAAAAGGTCCCCAAAAAGCCCTCACCAAGGGGCAGGAAGGGCCTCCTGGGACACAGCACAATAAGAAAAGGACATTATAAAGATGGAACACAAACCACCAACTTTAATTTCATTGCTTTGTGGGTTTTAGTTTAAGGCCCAGTGTTATCTTAATGTGCTTCCTGGCTCCCATAATTAAATTCACTAATCCCCAGTCTTAAGGCATCAGCAAGTTAAGCTAATTTAAAGTTAGTACCTGAGCCGACATCCCTTGGTTGATTTCTTTCCCCTTTAGCAAAGAAACAAAATTATCAAACCCTTTCAATGGCAAGGAGGTATTTTTGTCTATGCAATTTTAATGGCTCCTTCTCCACAGCCCTCATTCTGTACTTGAAGGGTTACAAAGAGATTAGTATATTCACTCCTGAAGATTTAATGTGTCTGGATATTTAACCAAGCACAGAAAATATCTAACAATATCCCCACTACACTGCTGCTTGATTCTCTGAGTATTGGATACTCAGCTATCAGTATTTGCTATTATTTGCAAACTCACTTGTTTCATCTCTCTCATTTCTTTGTTTTGGGGAGGGCGAGTTCCTGAAGGCAACACCTAAAAAAAAAATCAGTGTGTCAATCACACCTTGAACCTGCCAGAGCTCTCAGGAAAAGCAGGATCAGTTCCCCATCAATCAGCACACTGCAGACAAACACAATTACCAGATAAAAATCTCCTGGAAACATGACTAGCTGCAAAAATAAGTTTACCTTGCTATCTGCAAAGAAATCACCCAAGTTTCTCCACTTCAAAAGAATGTACCTGGGTCATCTTTTTAATTACACAGAGAACATTTCTCAAGTATTTCCAACTATCCAATCTTCCTCAGGCCTTTTCCATCTGCAGCATTAACCATCCCATGGCCTGGTTTTACCTTTGGCAATTATTTGTGCTCTACTTTAAATTCCTTTCTGCAGTTCCAATTATCCCAGTATCATTTGCTTTCTGTCCCAAACCACAGCATCATTCCACATGATTTCCAGAGCCACCAGCTTTTAAGTAATGTCCCACTTCCCACATGAATTCCTCCTTGTTAGATACCACAGTTATCCTTGTCCTGTTCTTTCCCAGATGCTCCTCAACCAGTGCAAATCCAGTATCTATTCAAACAATAGTTACCAGCAATAAATAACATTAAAATACCTAAACCAGAACATCTGCAATGGTATTCCAAGTGAATATTGAAGATAATTAGCAGATCTGGATGAAAAGCAAGACTTTCCCCATTTATCCTTGCTGGAACAGCTCTGGCTCCAGACCACCCCCTCCTGCTGGTTTTCCTTAGTGCCAAACCCACAGCTCATGGATGTGTCCAGCTGAACCCAAAACGATGGATTACAAATTTACACACAAATAGCAACGTGTGTATATTACAATCAGACCTTCAGTGTGATTGCTATCTTAATTAACATCTTATCTGAGCAGAACCAGTGTGCAGCACTAACCCCAGAGCTCTGCTCCCATTTCCCTGGAGGAGTGGGAACATTGCTTTGGCCAGGGCAGGATCTCTCCCTCCTTACTCCATCAGTGTGTTCCTTCTCCAGCGAGGAGGATAAAGCACAGCAGGATCTAAAAAAGCAGGAACCCATTTTTCCCTGCCACAGCAAACAGCAGCTCAGGGCTGTGTGCAGGCAGTGCTCATCCATCACTCCAAAGGATGGCTCTGCTTGTTAAACTCTGCCTCAGCCCACCACTTTCTCCTTTTTTTCTTTAACATTAATTAAGCTTTAAAAAAGGCAGTTAGGATAAGAAATTGCAGAAAAATTATGGCCATTTTATTGTTTGTTCCCTAATTGCACATATAATGAGGCAAATTTAAAGTAGTGCACCTCAGAAGTTGCATTTTAACGACGCTGTTACTGTGGTCTGAGTGCTAATGCCCTCGTTTATATCACCAATTGCTGCTCCAGTGACTGCTCAAAAAAAGTCTTGTTAAGAAATGCTTAAAAGGCATAAACATCTATGGGTCCTATTCAGGTTACAGTTAAAGAAGCCAGGAGTATATTTTATGAAAATATACTTATTGTGTATTACAGTATGCTGGTTATAGTCTCTCAGTGCTGCACAAGGCACAGAGTCTTGGCAGAACTCCTTGTGAACAAAAGCTATTCTGTTTCCCATTTACATGACAAGTGCTAATTCAACAAAGAGATGCTTGGCTGTTCTTCCAACTTGAGATGCATCTGTCTGTCCTGAACAGATGAAACACCAGCAGCACTCCTGCCTGTTCTCCAGGCAGGAAGAGCACAGAGTTGAATTCAATATAACTCCAGAATTAGGGCTTAATTACAGCTCTGTCTGCATTTGTAGTTTGGTTTCCACCAGCTGCCAGCAGGAACAGGGTCCCAAATCCACTCTCAGGTTGCCTCCAGGCACTGTGGGACAGTGGAAGGGGTCCCTGCCCATGGCATGGAGTGGGACTGGATGGGCTTTAAAGGTTCCTTCCAACACTTAACATTGCACAATTAATTCTGTGATCCTAGAGTTCCCTTTACATCTAGAGCTCCTCTTTGCTGCCCCACAGGAGAGGGATGTTCTCTTCCTCTGCATCAGGACAGGGATGTCTGGAAAAGCAGCACAGGACCAGCACACCCTCTGGAACAAACACAGAGGCTCTGAGGATAAATAACTGGATTTTGAGATCTGCTTTCAGAGCACTGAGGAGCCTTTACTGAATGACAGATTTATTAACATAACAAGTGAGAGCGGAAAAAATTTATGGTTCCAATTGAAATTATGAATACAATTTTCCTTCTTGCATGAAAACTTCAAGAGTCACAAGTTATTTTTTTGAACATCCTTTTCTAACTAACTACTTCTGCTGTGCTGGACAAATATACACATAACCTAATAAAATCTGTGGAAACTACTCCTATGGAATATTCCAGAAGCCCTGAAACATTTATAACCAGAGAGATTGTAAAAGAAAATAAAGAGCCATTAATTGTAATGGGATATTATCCCTGAAACTGCATCCTGAGCTGTTCCCTCAGGCCTCCAGGAACCCCTCACTTGCTCAGGCAGGCACAGATGCCTTCAGAGACCCTGAAATCCTTGGCATTTTGTGTTCTTAGTCTAAAGCTGCCTGCAAGGTTTCTCTGCTAAGGATGTTCAGTTGCTGCAAGGAAATGAGAATCCAGTGTTTAATTTGAATGTTCCCTGAGTTCAGCTCCTGCCCCATCCCTGACCACCCCAGAAGGTCATGGACCATGCTCAGCTAACAAGGCTGAGAGTTCCAAGCAGGAAACAGTGAAATCATAAACAATAATTTACCTCTCCTTCATGCTAAACTTCAGTGAGTTATAATTTGGCTTTCTCAATACAAGGTCTCAGCAGGAGACAGCTAATGATTTTTTCTACCTTAAAATAAGCTGTTCCACACTGTGCTCACTTAGTTTTGTGTGGGAAGCCTGAAGTCAGGTAAAATAAGCCTCTTGTGCCACAAAACTGAAAAAAAATTATTTCAAAACTAAAATTAGTCATATGGCTTAATATCCAATTTTTAGCATGTGCCATCGGGTTTTTTCCCTGCTTAGCCTGCACTGAGAGCACGGCTCCATGAAGTGGGGATAGTCAAATTTAGCCCTGAGCAAGCAAGGAAAATGACTTCAATAAAAAACTGGAATACAAAATGCAGTGATTGTACACAAAATCCATCACTCCACAGAACACTGCCTTTGCTTTCACACTGCTTGAGTCTCCTTCACTTAACAGCAAGTTTCCCCAATTCCAAATTTAATTCTATGTATGTACAGAGCTGCACTGCTGCAGAGCAGGGGGCCAGGAAATCTGAAAATATTACAGGATTAACTACCACGCTTTTATTATAGAAAACAAAGCCAGATAACTTGCAAAGACTGGGCACGTGACTTCAGCTAAAAAAATACAGACCCTTTCTGTTTTCTAATTCTTTTAAAGGTGAAAAAGAGGGAAAAAGAAAAGGCATGGAGATAAGTTAATAAACTAGAACTGGATGGGAGGATTCAGTTGCTCAAGTGGTCAAGAACAAAAAAAATAAGTTTTTAATTAAACCAAAGCATATTTAAGTAACAAGTACTAGGAAAAGAAAGCTTACTAAAGATAACAGAAGGATCAAGGGATAGTGCTGATAATCAAGCTTTCACATTCCTGTTCAACATGCTGCTGAAAACCCAAGGACAAACCCTGAAAGCCAGAAAACACATCTGTGTGTGGCACAATGAAGTCGTCATCTCTGAGGAGATTTAAATGTTCAAGGACAAACCTTTGACAGATTGCATGAGCTGGGCCAGAGTTCCTTGAAGGGAACTGTGGTGATTTTCTGTCCCTGTGCACACTTTGCTGCCAGCCCTGCAGTGAAGCAGGGATTGCCTCCTCCTCCTCCTCCTGCACGTTGCTGCTGTTCCATGGCACAGGAGCACAGCCCAGAGCATTCCTGCCTGCCCAGCCCAGCCTGGGAACCTCCCCTGCTGCTCCATGGCACAGGAGCACAGCTCAGAGCATCCCTGCCCGCCCAGCACAGACTGGGAGCCTCCCCTGGCACAGGAGCACAGCCCCGAGCCTCCCTGCCTGCCCAGCACTCCCAGCACAGACTGGGAGCCTCCCCTGGAACAGGAGCACAGCCCAGAGCATCCCTGCCTGCCCAACACTCCCAGCACAGACTGGGAGCCTCCCCTGCTCACCATAGCCTGGGCTGGGGAGCTCCATGCCAACAAAATCCAGGGGGAATTCACAGAAGCTCCAAGCTCGCTTCAGAGCTGTCAGATGTGGCATCCCATAGAATTAATTACAGAATCCCAGGGAGAGACCTTAAATCCCACCCAGTGCCACCCCTGCCATGGGCAGGGACACCTCCCACTACCCCAGGCTGCTCCAAGCCCTGTCCAACCTGGCCTGGGACACTGCCAGGGATTCCACAGCTTCTCTGAGAAGCTGTGCCAGGGCCTCTCCACCCTCCCAGGGAAGGATTCCTTCCCAGTATCTCATCTAAACCTTCTGCCTTGGAGTTCTGAATTCCCACAGCTCCAAACAAAGGTGCCTAAAACTTACTGAGACAGAGGTACAGGTCTATTAATAGCACCACAACCCTTATGTCAGGCAGGCTGTTCATTAGGGTGTCAGAAAATATTTAGCCTGCCACACTCAAACGAGGTGTTTTATTCCAGGTGGAAAGCTAAAAATAACTTTTCACGCCTTAACACAGTTTGTCACAACATTCCCATTTCCAGGGCCAGGAGGTGACAGCAGACAGCAGCACTGCTGATTTTTGATGGTTACACAGTGCAGTGACCCAGGTAAGGAGCTCTGTATTCCATGTTTCACTGCTCTGACACCCCCAGTGCTGTTTGTGCAGCAGTTACATGGAAATGCCTTTCTGTGCAGAATTTTGGGAGAACCGGGTCACTGCTCAGATCCCAGCTGCAGCCTTGTACCCCTGGCTGCCAGCAGGGTGGCAGAAGGGACAGCATTGCCCCAGCTCAGGTGTCAGCATGGCACTGCCACCCTTCCCTGCCCAGGGAGTGGCAAAGGGCACAGCCAGAACCACCAGGTAATTCATTCCCTACTGTGAGAATCCTGGCCCTGAGCCCTGCACAGTGTGTGCCACTCTGAGGTGAAGGAGAAAGCTGGAACAGGAGCAGCTGGGACATGCTTTGCTCCTGCAAAGTACACAGTTTCCTTTAATAGAAGCAAATTTCTCATTTGTGTTCTTGCAGCACAGCTGAAAACACTTGGAGTGGTTTGGCTGCTTCAAATCCTTGGTGCTCAAATAAGAAAACCTTTCTGGAGATGTTTCCATAGGTCAGTGACACTGCAGCAGGCGTCACCACATCTGTCCACAGCACAAATAAACACACACTTGAGTGCAGGACAAAAGCATTCACACCAGAAATCCAGAGCTGCTCATCCCCTGAAATAGTGGGAAGCAGTTTACCCTCTGCCCACAAACATAATTTAAAAATAGTTTTAAGTTGGCAACTCATTGTGACAGAAAATACACTTGGCAGTTCACATCATCTCACCCAAAGAGATTTTCCAAGTATCACCATATCTTAAAATGAACACCTGGGACAGAGCAGGAAAGGGAGGAAGCTGATCGAGACACAAATAAAATGACCAGCACAAATGTAAAAACTGATTGGTCTGACTCATGGAAACCTTCCTCAATTCAAATTCAGACTTTTATTCTTACCTTCTCTTTCCCATCTACTAGCAAGTTACTAATCCACTTTACACTACAAATAAAAGGCTTTTTTTTTTTGAAGGGACTTGGCTGAAAGTGCTGTGAAAAATTAATGTACACATACTGACTAGACCACTCTTATCCACACATCCATTAACTCCTTCAGACAAATCTGATTTGCCAGGCATGAATCCCTTAGAAAGTTTTCTTTTCCTGCTATTTCATGCTTACATATGTGCCCAATAATCTTTATTCTCTCAGTGAGCTGGTACAGAAGCCACACCTGTGGTTCCCACATCACCTCTCCTACTCCTCCCCATAAGGGATGTCCTTTTTGTCTCTGTAGCACTGAGGCTGATTTAAGTGACAGGTTACTCCACAGTTAATAGCCCACATTTAAAGTTCCTTTTTCACCAAGGATGCTGCCATCTGTTCCTGTCATTTGGTTCCTTTATTGACTGCTTTGACCATCTCCTCCTGACACATCAATTTGTGACAGTTCCTGAGACCATTCCCACAGGAAAAGGAGCTGACAGGGAGCCTCCCCAAGCTTCCCCACACCGTGTGCCAAGGCAAATCCTGCCCTCACTCTTCTAGTGTCACATTCCTTCCCTTGAATGTGACTTGGATGATTGTTTGGTACTTCACCATCCATTACCTGTTAACTCAAAACAGGAGTGCCAGGCTGGTAAAACCTTGTTTTCAGAGTGTTTTCTTTGCCTTTTTTAAAATAAAGACTGTCAATTCCTCATTTTTTTTCACCTTTTCTTGTGGTTTTAAATTTAAGTTCATCAGAATGCATGTTCTTTACATTTTCCTTCTATTCTCTTTCCATTCCTTTTCTAATGATGCTGTCGGTGTCCTTTTCAAATCATCGTGCTTGAAAGCATTATACTCTCAGTTGTTCCTCTAAAATTATGTCTAAACAGTCTCTTAGGTGTTTTTTGAAGTTAAATGCTCTACTGTGCCGGATTTATTGCTTCTCCCAGGAGGTCACATTTGAATAAAATGACAAACCTCATTGCAGTATCTTGAATCATGTCCTGCTCACTATGCAGGATTAATAAAGATTTGCTTTGCCTTTTCAGATGATGTTATTTATTTTGCTGCAAATACCAGAGGTTTGTAAGATTTAAAATCTTATCTTCAGCCCCAAACCTTGCCAATATACCCATAATTGCAGTCTAATTTCTGCTTTGGCAACTTTTCTAATCTGTCTTAGCCTTTCATGGACACTATCAGTAGATCATGACAAAAGCTTCTGTCATTGTCTCATGATTATAATCATTCTACACAGTTTTTTTATTCATAAAACTTCACAGCTTCTTTTGATGTAATTTACTAATTTACCCTATTTGACTTGTATAGATAGAACTGTCTTGAATGAATATATATATCACAATCCCTCCATACTATGTTCTGCTCTACCAATTCTACATAACTTTTACTCTAGAAGAAAAATACTGCTTTAAGTAACTTCCTCTGTAAATTGAAGAATAAATAGAAGAATAAGATATTTGCTTAATCAACAGGGAATTTCATTATATACAATAATAAATTCACAGTTATCATGCACACAACAGTTGAGCCCTGAAAACCCCCAGAGATCAGGATATTCCACTTCCACAGCCCCTGGACACAGACCTGGCTGTCACAGGGGAATAACCAGCATCAAGAAGAGGAAGAAAGGCCCTCTCCTGATGTATTTTTAAATAATCACAGTTTTCATCAACCCCCATGGCTTCAGATGTTGGGAGAAGGAGAAGTGATGGGATCTATCAAGCTCCTGGTTTACAGGGACACATCCACACAGAAAACTGGGGAAGGATTTTTTTCCTCCCTTGCAGCTTCCCAGTATTCCATTGTTAAATCACACCAGGTTCCCTCGATTACACACATCAATACAAGGACCATGGATACTTTGAGACCATTTGGTATCTGCTGATGATAAAAGCTGCTGTTAAAACCAACTGTGCTTTCTGAAATTCAGGCTGTGAAGGTCCTGTGAGCAGGACACCAGGCATGCTGGTGTTCCCAGCCCAGGGAACAAATCCTGCCAGCTCTGGAGCCCCAGCTCCATTGGGGAGGTGTTAACCTGGCTGTCTGCAGCCCAATTCCAGCCACACAACTTCAAATGCACTCCAGCAACCTCATTAACTCTACAGCCAGAAATATGCTGCTGTAACTCTCAGCAGCACAAGGGTGCAAGTGTCTGTCAGGTGTAAAACTCCTCCAGACACTAAAATAAAATATTTCTTCAGCTGAAGTTTCTTTATATCCTCTGGGTCATTCTCTCAGAGTTAATGGTGTCCTGTAAATCTGATTTAACTACAGTGCATAAATCTAACATTTCAGTGACAAAAGCTTATGCAAACTGATCTCCATTCCCCCACTGGGGGCTGAGGCTAAGTGAGGCACAGATTTAGGGTTTCAGACAAACTGAGAATACTTACAGGCTCTTCTAAATAAAGTCTCAGATTTAAAAAACTGTTGTTGCTTTCCCTCGGGCTGCCATATTTCTGTCTCAGCACAGAAATACTCAGCCATGCTCTGTGCTCCTGCAAACACCCCCCACACCTCCACAGGCAGTGGATTTACAGCTCCTGCAGCTCTGCCTGCTGGGCTTCCTGCACACAAACAGCTTCCCAAGGGGACAAGGCATGCACAGAAACACTCAGGGGCATCTCGCTCCCGACAGGATGTGACCTCTGAGCTCAGGTCAGGTGGAGAACAAGGTGGTTTTGGTTTACCAGATGCTTTGAAACCTAAATTGAATGAATGCAGAGTTGAAAAGGGATTTTGTGTTCTACTTGAACCAAACAAGAATTCCTATGCCAAAACACCATTTTGTCCAGAGGCACCTTCATAGACCACACTCCTATAAAATCTGGGAAACCTGTCTCTGCAGGGAAGCAGTGGAGCCACCATTCCTAGAAGTGCTCAATAAATCAAGTACATGTGGAACTTCACAACATGGTTTGATTGAACAGAGTGGTATTGGGTCAGAGGCTGGATTTGATGATCTTGCAGGTCTTTTCCTAATGACTGTGTGATTCCCTGATCTAGGTGCCCAGGTAAAAACCTCAAAGACAATTCCTGGGGCAGTTCTCTCTGGCCTCCTCAGCACAGCTATGAGAGGAGAACCCTTCACCTGGGGCAGCTGGGACATGGATTTTGGGGCACCCAGCCCCCAGCCTGGGCTCCTGCTCCTTTTGGGGCAGCCAGCCCCCCAGCCTGGGCTCCTGCCCCTTTTGGGGCAGCCAGCCCCCCAGCCTGGGCTCCTGCTCCTTTTGGGGCATCCAGCCCCGCCAGCCGCCCAGCCTCGGCTCCTGCCCTGCCACACCTCCTCAGCTCCCTGGCCCCTTTTGTCCCCCAGCAGCAGCTGACAGCCCCGCAGGCTCAGCCCGGGGGGTTTTTGTGCCACTCCTGCACTCTGGTGGGTCACACACACTCCCTGGCTGCCCACACACCCCAGTGCTCGCTCTGCTGCTTCTCACTTGCCATCAGCTCAGCATCAAAGATGAGCTCCAGAATACTTCAGAGGAAATCCTTGTTCTGTTTCTCTTACTGAACCTGTTCTTTTTTTGCATAAATAAATATTCAGGAGACACACAATTAGAATGCAGGCTCTCTCCATCTCACTCTGTCCATCCCAGGAGTCCTCTACCCCACTGGCTATAATCACTCTTTCCCATCACTTCTCTCTCAAAGACCGAGTCTCCCCTAATAAGTAGAACAACTTCAGTAGAAAAGGTTGAGAATTCACTCTGTAAAATACTCCTTTGCACAGTGCTTAGAATATTTATTGGCTATTATAGGAAAATAAAGAATCGAGCACAAATCCCATACTAGAAGAAATTAATGATGTGTATACAGGAGTCTTAGCACTGAGTAAACTATTTGTACAAAGCAGTCCCAAAGATACACAGCAAAGGCACCATGCAGAGTGGAGGAGAAGAGGGATTTGTACCCACTACAGTTACATACAGAAAGGTATCTCTGATGTCCTGCTTCCCAAAACACATTTTCCCAAATTCCTGACCATCCCCATGAGACAGAGCAGCACAGGAGGCTGAACCCCATCCCAAATTACTAAATCTTAGTACATCCAGGCAGGGAGGCACTGCTGAGAGATGGAGCCCATTCGAGCACCTCCCCAATCCACAGCCAAAAGATCCTGACTTGCCCTGAGGATTGTGAGCATTGGCCCACAGCAAAGGGATCTCAGCTGTGGGGTTCTGAAACCAGCCCCCCCTCCCCACATACTCTAAGAACTTCTCATCCAGTGAAGGCAATTAAAGCTGTTATCAACAGTACTAGCTACATATTTTAATCATCTAAAAGGGAATTATTAAGAGCTAATAACCTCCAAAGGAGCTTCCAGGCAAGCAGTACATCACTAAACAACCCCTCCCTCTAAAACCATTAGGAGCTTCCCAGAACACTGCACCTATCACTGATGAAGCATGCTGTCATCCTCCAAACTGTCTGTGAGACTGATGTATTCCCTCCATTCTTCTGTTTCAGTACCTTAGTAGATAGATAAATTGATTTTTTCCCTACCAGTTTCTCAGGATAATTCAGTACACAGATAAACCTGCAATTCTCTTCTGCCTCCTTGGAGTTCCTCTTTCAATCCACAGTCCCAGCTAAAACATTTCCAAGTCTCCCTTGGGATATTGTGCTTCCATCTGTCCTTTCTGGCATTATAACTTCAGGAAGGGGTAAAAAGAGGAGCAGCAAATACTCAGCAGTTCCCAAAACACCACTCGTTTCTGCAATGGCTTAGGCAGCCTCTTGTGCTGAAAAAGCATAAAGCCATTTACATGATTCCATGAGTTAAAAGCAAAGAGGAAAAAATCCAGATGTGCTGATTTGTAACTGCTTTTCTTGGTATAGCCCTAAACTGTGCCTGCATCAGGGGGCAATAACAGTTTCCAGAAGTCTGTACTGGATTTTCACTGAAGTGCCTCTTGAGGGGGCTGGATTCCTTAGTGAAAACAGACTGAACCAGTGCTCAAAACACATGGACTTGGTTCATCTGTGTCGAAGAACAAGGCCAACAGTCACTGGTGTTTATGCCAAATTGGACCCCTTTTCTACAGTAACATGAAAAGATGAAAACAATGATTCTGGTCAAGTACTTGGTTTGGTGTCTCTTCTGATTTACAGCTGGCAGCACCTCATGGCACAGCTGCCAGGTACACACAGCACCCACGGCAGCAGCCAGGAGAAAAGCTGGAACTGGCTCAGCAGGTCAGGAAAGGCTGAGCTTCCAACCCAAACCATGCCATGAGAGCCTGAGAAGGGCTGGCACAAGTCAGGTGCCCACATCCCATGACTCCATTGGCAGCTATTTGGCTGTATCTAACACGAGTACACTTCCCCTAGGAACTCTGGCTGGAATGCAATTAGTTTATTAGTTAATTATCTAGAGGACTTTAAAACTCAGGAAGCAGCAACCACAGAATGGAGCTGAGCCTAGAGGAGAAAGCTTTGTATCAGACAGAAATGCAACCATAATAAACCACAGAGATGTCATCCTGGAGAATTATTGTTGTGTTCTGTTATTTTCAACAAGCACCCTCAACAACTACAGCAGAGTCCCTGCCTTTCATTATTTCCTAGGTGTTCAGAGATAATGAGCCACATCTGATTCATCCTCCTGCCTTTGGGGGTTATGGGCACCAAGCACAAACCAGCCCAAGTTCAAGGTCTCTGGCCTGACAAAAAAACTGCTGTCCAGTCCCTCTGAAAGAGATGGAAAATAAAAATCTGTAACGAGTCTCATACCTAAAGTTTGGATTAATATTTTTCCTTACCCAGCAGCAATTAGAACGCTATATACCTCGAGAAGGTGCAAAGTGGCAAGGTGAGATTGCTGGGATCTTTTTATTTGTTAAATGACACAATGCAGAAGCCAAGCTCACACTTAACAGCACACTGCCAGAAGGGCAATAATCAGCCACCAGAAAGGACCTGTCTTCATAAAGACCCCTCCCCTGGCTCTGCCTTTCTCCTTGTGTGCTCAGCTGGAGCAATTAAGAGAATAATCTATAGGAAGCCTACCCCCAAAAGCCTCTCACAGCTTTCTGCAGCTGTTTGCTTCTTTTTGTTGCCAGCAAACCCAAGCTCTGAAGAGATGATTCACCTCAGCAGGACTCCAAACTCTGCATCTGCTCTGGGGGCATAATCTTTGCTGGCTACATGGAAGTGGCCTTTAAACTAATGGAGTCACCAGATAAAGCAAAAAATCCTCTTCTCTGAACCCACACACAAAGGGTTTATTTTCCATTTTATTTCTAGATGGGCATTTTCAAGATTATCATTTTTTTAATCATCATAATGCTGCTTTGCAACACATATTCTCTTCTAAAAAGGACCTTACTGCATTTTATAAATGCAAATCTGCATCATCTTTTTACAGATCCAGACTACCTACAGTGGCTTGTACAGCAACACAGAAAATCCCTGGAAGAAGTGGAACTGGCATTCAGTGATCATAAACTCTCCCAAACCATAATGCTGCCCCAAAAACAATACAGATACAGAAATATGTTTTAGAAACCGATTTGAGCTACCCATTCACCAAGAAAATAGAGTGTTCCACCTTAATTACAAGCAAGTGGTTGGGAAAAAGCTGTGCCTGGAATTCCTGTGAAGTATGGAGAGTGTCCCTAACCCAGGGAGAAATCCACAGTGAAACTGAGATGGAGGGAGAGGGGAGAAGGATTCCATGGGTGAGGAGGAGGGTTCCAAAGCAGTAGAGTTCCTTTGGAGGAACCCATGGAAAACCTTGGAGAGGTTTTTTGTGGCTCCCTTGTTTGTGCCTCCACATAGAAAACACATATTAACTAAATTAATATTAAATTATTAACACAGGCTGAAGAAGGGAAAACGTAAATTACTTTTTCCTATTTATATAGAATGAGTACAGATATTTTCCTCCCATATGTGGAATTTTCTCCAGTTCAGTACTTTACTGGGAAAAAACTCCACTATTGCTGATCACTCCAAACACTGTCCAGAGAAGCTCCTCTGGTATAAAGCTAAAAGAAACTCACACTGAACTTGATAGTTGATAAATACAATTCTCCCTTTTTAAGAAAGAATACTTATTTTCTGTGAAGCTCAAAGCAGAATAAAGCAGTAATTTTCACCACTCAAAGATTTCCTGGCTAAAAGAATTTCCTATGGATAGCAGAAACTCATCTCACAGATGCTGAACAGGCCCATTTCCACTCTCTGGAGACCAAAAACTCTCTTTTGAACTCCTGGGATTGTGAATTGTCACTCCGTCCACATTCATTACCCAGCTGCCATCTGCCAGGAGCTAATAAAAACAGTTACCTCATGCTCCTAAGATAACTAATCTCATCACCTTTGGAGAAGCATTAACAATGAAGAAATGCAAGCTTAATAATCCCTCCCTTCGGATTTGGAGTGCTGGGCATTTATTATCATAAATAAAATTCATTTTTGTTGTATATTCCAGAACATGAGTTTCCATGTAAGACAGAAAAAGTAAAGACTAGGAAACAAAGCCTGGACAAATCATGCACTGTGCTTTGCTTCCCTAGAGAGGGGAGCACAAAACATGGCCCAAAGCTCAGATTGAAGCTTAGCTGTGCACCAGCCTTACTGAAATAATTCAACACAGAAAGGGACCCCAAAGCCCCAAAAAGAACATGAAAAGGACTCTGAGATTGTGTTTTCACTTCTGAAGCATAACAACAGAACCTGCTCATTGTCACAGCATTAAAAAAATGATTCTCATAATGAATTTTGCTGACTCCCACTCTGGTAGAACACTGATACCCACAAAGAGCTCAACAGCCTGTGGTTTGAAATCCTTACAACATCTGCCTCTGTGTTTGTCATAAAAACATGGCAGTAGACAGGCAGCTAAAATGAAATCAGAACCTCCTGGCCAGAGGAGCTGCCAGCCCAGCCAGGCAGGGTCACCCTCCCAAAGCTCCACTCAGCCCCCCAACATTCAACTGCTGCCACCTTCAACCATGAAGTTGGTTTTTTCACAGAAGAGATTTCTCAACCCCAACACTGACATAACAGCAATGGATCAAAAGGAGAAACAAACCTTCAATCCCAAATTCTGGATGAAATTCACCCAGCTGTAATCCCAGTGCATTAAGGGCAAGCAGAAGAAAATTGTTTCAACAAATTCCACATTCTGTAGTGCTAAAGTCATAACTTTTGCCCACAAATCTCACTTCTGCTATGATCTCTGAACTATCTTTTAATAAAATCAACTGATAAAACTGTGGTGGGGTAGAAATCAAACTTGGAAGTGCCTAAACCTTGAAGAAACACCTATTGCTGTACCTGCACACCCAAAAGCTGCTTGGTTATTTGCATCCTTGCTGACAGCATCGCTTAGAAGTAGTTGGTGCCTAGTCCTCATGAAATCAAACTCTGCCTTTTGCTTAGCTCATGATGAGATTTGGGGCCCTGCTTGTAGCCCAGAGTGCAGGCAAGCCCAGGGCAGTGACACATGCAGGCTCTGCAGCCCCTCTCAGTGGCTCTGCTCTCTCTGCCAAATGTCCTTCTCAGGATCAGAATGGCCTCATTTACTGCTCTGTGTTGGCTACTTCTGTTCACATCACAGGGCTTAATTAGGCTCTTGCAACTAAAATTACTTCTTTGGACTAATTTGTATTAGAGAATGCTTTAAAAAAAAGTTACATCTGTTCCCTAAGGCAGTGTCTCAGCTACACTTGCTTCATATCAGCTGTTTTAGGGAAATCTCCTTCATTGCAAAACTCTTCTTGCCTTTCAGGCTCCATATTTCTTTTTGTCACATCCAGAAAACTCAGGTCCAAGTTATCAGCCAGCTGATGGATTCTTTCCAAATAATTTATATCATAGACTCAGTGGTGTTGGGCAAAGCCTCCAAGATCAAATCCAAAGTTGGAGTGAATCCCACCAGGTACACTAAACCACATCACAAAGCACCACGTCCACTTGGTTTTGGAATAAAGCATTAGTAAAATAATATCCACAGCATTTTTCATGCAGATGTTGAAGTGAGTTCTCCCCTAACATCCCACAGCAGCCCAGCTCTGGCTCTGCAGCCTTTCCTAGCCTAAACTTGCTTCCCAGGTCTCCTACAAATTCCTACCTGAGGCAATCCCGGTTTTCCCAGGGTTTTGTCTCCTCGTCACCCTTCAGGCTCTGGCAGCACTCAGCCTTTCCCAGAATCAGGGTTCTGGAAAAGCTGCCCACAGTGACAGCCCATTCCAACCCCCCCAGTGCTTTGTGTTTCCCCCTGCACAACTCCAGCAGCACCATCAGCAGTCAGAGTTCACTGGGGTTGTTATTTCCATGTGTCTCATCCCACTGGAGCTGCAGGATGAGACATGTCCCCGTGCAGGAAAAGGCTGCCCACATACCCAGGCTGAGGCTGCAATCAGCTTCTGAGCCCATGGACTGATGAGGACCTATCTAAACCCTCAGGATTAAATTCAGTGTTTTTGTCCCTGTTCAGGAACCTCAGTTCCCTGGAGGTCCCTGCACACCTTCAGTGCAGCAGCAGGTCAAGTGTCTCATCCCACAGAAAACGTTTGTTCTTTATGACACCAAGCAGAATGTGAATTCTGATCTACAAAATCTTTAATTTCTACTCAGTGAAAAATCTAAGGCAGCTGGGAAGCAGGAAGGAGTGTTAGAGAAAACTTGTAATTACAGAATATGAATTATTCCCCACATGTCTCTTAGGTCACCCCTGCTCTGCTGTGGAGCACAGACTCCTTGCACAAGGCTTATTAAAATACAGACTATGTGACAGAATGGGGCTACTTCTTACCTAGGCTGAACGAGATCCAGGCATCCTTCTCAAGCACTTATACTAGAAAGCACATTAGCAAAGCACTAAAATTAAGTAAAGTATCCCAGAGCCCAGTTTTTACCCCATAATCCCCCTTTCTGCTGTTTTTGCTGCTAAACACAGCAGAAATAATAATAATAATAATGTGCACAGGCTCCCAGTGTCCCCAGTCCCTCAGCACATGTGTCACAGAGCTGATGTTACACCAGCCTGGGCTGCCCCTGTTCCCAGGGACACTCTGGCCATCCCAGCCCAAGGACATCGCCACCACGAGCAAACCAGTGGGACACAGGAACCCCCAAGAGAAAAGGCAATGCTTGCTGCTTTGTGTGCTACAGGGATTCCCGACAAAGGGGCCGGCAGGAGATGGAATTGGGATCTTCTCAGACACTCCCAGCAGTTGCTCAGCAAGAATTAAGTGTGCTCCTGTTGTGTGGCATCAAGGGCAGGTGGGACAGGGCTTGGAGCACCCTGGTGTGTGGAAGGTGACCCCTGCCCATGGCAGGGGGGTGGAATGAGGTGACTTCTAAGGTCCCTTCCAACCCAAACCACACTATGATTAGCTGAGATAATTTTTTTCAACCAAAAGGTCTTGAGCGGATCACATTTAACCGGTGAGTTACAACTTCTGCCTTCCTTTATTTCATGTACATGAACTACTCTCCTCCCTTTCACACACACAATCCTACTGAGAAGTGTTCACTTCTCACCTCCTTTTAATCTCCAGAGCCTCTTCTGCCCCCGGGCATGTTTTTAATGGCCTTACTAACTGGCTGGTAATTAACTTTTACTCTGGTTTAGTTATTGACCGTTTCCCAGGATAGATTATGCAGAAAAAACTTCCACCCATAGCACAGCTCTAGCCAGAGGTAAAACACGACACCTAGGAACAGATAAGGATTTTTTTTTTCCTCCCCTTTTGGGAGTAAGTAACCATGGATGCACAAGAAACAATGCCTGCAGATTAAAAGAAAGCCTCTAGATAATAATGTTTGTCAGAAGAGACTTGCACATTTCTTTGAACTGATATATTTATATCCTGCTAATTATTTGAGAAAAATCTCAGACCTTATCACAAAGACAGTCAATGCCATGGTTATATATTTTTTTTCCCCTGTCAAGTCTAGGGTTTTTTTTAATGTATCCCTCAAACTTTCAAGTTGGCTTTTCAGATTTTCCAGTCATTTTCGTAACTTACAACTATGAAAACACCCCTACTCTAGAATGCACCTGTACAACTTGTCAGGAAACATCTCCAGATTTGAAGTCCCTCGGAATTTTTCCACAAGCAGCCCGGGGGATGTTTTGACTTAACTGTAAATATTCCCTCTCTTGTTCTTAACTCTGCTGTTCCATGAAAAGCGTGGGACGCTGCTGTCCCTGCTACACCAACAGCACACAATAAGTTGTACAAGCAGGAACCAAACACAGGGAGGTCACCTGAGGGTCTTTTTTCCTTTATAGCCTCAGGAATGGCAATTTAGGGAATGTTCTGCTCAGCAGCTTTTCAGCTGCTGCTTCTCCCCCACCTCTTAAAGGCCTAAAAGGGAGGCAAAATATCACAGGAAGGCTTTGAAGCAACACTACACCAGGACTGGAGGAATGGCCAAGCTCGAGGTCATCTCCCTTCCAAGAGGAAAAGGAATAAAACATGGTGCAGTCACCTGCACTCCCCCATTTCACTGTTTGCATCACCTCCAGCAGTTCCCTGCAGCTGAGACACGCTCCATGGAAAACCCCAAACAACAAGGGGATGGGAGATGGGAAGTTTTGCTGGTACCACTTCCCAGCCTTTCCCAGAACCTGGAATTGTAACAGCACTGCACAAGCTACCCTCACTTCAGAGACAGAACAACCTGTTAGAGATGGCAATTGTCAGATTTGGAGCAGTTCTTACACTTCTCATTTTTTCAGCAGATGAGCTGATGGAAGTTGATTTGGCTTCAAGTTATTTAAAACACCCCAATTCTGCACAAGCTGAACTTAGATCCAACTGGGGAAAAATCAGCTCTTCCTTAGAAATGACAAAAAAACATCCAGCACTTGGTATTGAACCATCCCCATCTCACTGGCACCACAGGGAAATGATTCCATCCACAGAAGCAGCCCTTATTAGAAGGATTTTAAAACATCCTAAAGTACAGCTGCTGCTTCACCAGCAGGGCAGCATTGGCTAACAGAACTTCAGCCTGCAAATCATGTCACAGGCAATGTCATTATGTTCTCCTGTGCCACTGGAAGCTGACATATTGCAAAAAGAAAATGCTTAAAGTTGTTCCACACCATCAAATATGCAGAGTAGGCAGAAATTCCAGATGTCTTCATGGAAGCAGATACCTCAAACACAGAGCAATTCCTTTTTTAAAGCTCAGTGTCTCACTAATTCAATTCCTATTTTGTTTAAAGGCTTAACAGTCTTTTGCACATTACAGTACTGAGCACTAGGCTACAAATCTTACTTGATTAAGGTAAAATAGTACTTTATTCCACTCAAAATTAACTGAAACAAAACCAATGAGTCATGGGAAATCATTCACAAACAAGTTTATATGAACATATTTTTATTCCTGTAATTAAACAGCCAACCTGATGTCCCTTAGTGGCAAATTCTCTACTGGTGTTAACTGTCCCAATTCTCTTCATCTCAGTGAGAAACACTTGGATTATCTGAGATCCATTTCTTTTTACAGAGGCAAATCACAATCAGTGGCGATTAACCAATTAAACTGGTCCAACAACTATTTTATCATTTGTTAGGAACCCAAGTGCTTGATAGAAAACAGGAAGGTTATATCTACTATGAAATATGACTCTTTTCCCCACGCTGTAACAAAGACATGCAGACAGTGCCAGCACAGCAGAAGCTGCCACCAGAGCCTGCCTGCAATGGGACAGCTCCTACTGCTTCCCTTGGGGAGTCACTGGGACCCCAGGGACAAAGGCAATCACTTGCCTCTTCTCCAGACATAGCTGGGATCCATCAAATAGCCACAAATGCAATTTACAGCTTCTAAGGCCAGAAAAAGTGCCACAGTCCCTATGTTCTGGACTCCATTCCATTCTACAATCTACTCCCTCAGGAGGAGCTGCATTTGTGACTGATGGTGAGGGATATTGGAACTGAACCTGCCCAAAACTGCTGGGTTTGCACTAAAGGATGTTGGAAATCCAAAACTTCTGGCTGCAGCTCCTGTGAGCAAGGCAGGTTTTATTTCCCCCTCTTTGTTATCGCTCTCCTGCATTAAACAATTTGAGTGCTTTGTTTATATTGTCAATAGCACTGTGTGCCAGTTGTGATAGAAAAATTTACTTATAATTTAATTATGTTTCAGAAGCCCCCGGGAAAACAATGGAAAGTTACAGTGTGAGAAGAGAGAGGGAAGCATTGTCAGAGTAGAAAGTCCTGCACCATTTTCCTTTTTTTTTTACCTTAAAAAAGTGAATCTTGGATATTAACTACTTAGTCAAATTCCTTAACCACATGCACATCCTTCTCAGGTGATTGGAATGAAGAAACAACCACAAGAGCATTTCATGATCCCAGGCTTGTGTACATACTTAGATCCTGGAGTCACTTTGGGAATATCCCCTCAGCACAGACCAAGCCTGAACAGCAGCATCCTCCCTCAAAACACAAAGCCACTCATTTTCTGTTTGTGATGTGTTTAGTGAAGCAACCCCAGCAGCCAGGTCTCTAGTCCAGCTGGTGGCCCAGTGAAACCCAGCACAAACCAGTATGGCTGCTCCGCATTCACACTTGAACAGTAATAAAGAAGGGAACAAACTTGATGGAGGGCAAGGGTAGGGAGGATAAATCCAACATATAGCTCAAAGCACTGCTCAACTCATTTTCACAGTCAGGAAAGAAAAGGGATTTCAACCCTAACAGAAAACATCCTAATTTGCACTAAGATTATGTGAGAGAACTACAGGAAACATGAAGTTCTGAAATGACATAGTGAAGGTAGAAGACAAGAGCAAACTCAGATAAAAGGCCACAGGAAAAGTAGATCCTATGCAGGAAAAAAAAAAATTCAGGCTTTGTTACTTCCTATAAAAATCTTGTCAGAGTCTTTTCCCTGGAAGGAAAGCGTCTGTCAGAGCAAGCGAGAGGAACTGAGAGCGGCAGATCTGAGTCAGGGGAACAAAAGCAGAGCAGCAGAGTAGAAAGAAGTCAGCAGCCAGTCCCCAACAGTCTGGCACACAATAAAACACACCAGCAATCACAGCTTCGGTGAGAGACAGTGCAGGAGCTGCAGATGAGATGAACAGATGGAAAGACAAAGCCAATCAGGAATCAAAATGCACAGTTCCAGCAAGGACACTCCCCAGCAGTGTACAGTTTGCAGGCTTTAGTTCCATAACTAGGTCAAGTGAATTTCTCTCTTTACCCCTTAACTGCTGCCTGAAGTAAAAAGTCCTGAAATGAGACTGGATCCTAAGAAATCCCAAAAATATTCTGAGCATGTATAGAAATTAAAGCAATAAATGAATATACAAAATAAACAAATCAGATTTTAGCACAAGATTTAACTGGGGTACAGAACAGGGCACTCCATGAAAATACATGGAAGGGGATAAAATACAAAGTGATTTTCAAAGTAACTCGAGAGGTTGGGGATATTTATATATATCTATACCTGTATGTATACACAATGCTGACAGATGGCAAAAACCCTTGGTAATTCAATTCAGTTTTCTTATCAATAGGAATCAATTTCCCCCCTTAATCTTAAGAGTTTCTCAATACTCAAACTAAGTTTGTGATGGTAACAATAATATACTTCATTCATTAGAACTCCAGGACCACAGGTTTAGGAAGGGATCAACTAAAAACCTGGGAGCAACCCCAGGGGTTGTCCAGGCACGTGTACAAAACACAGTCACCACTAAATAATCCACCCCTGGCAGCAAACACTGCCCTGACACCCCCAACAAAAGGCTTTTCTCTCTCTGCCCCCCTGCACTGAAATAATTCAGACACTGCCCCCTGGCATATGTGCAGATAATCCTAAAAAGGAGATTGCAAATGCTGAGCACATTTTATCTGGACCGAGTGGGAACACAGATTGGCCATTGTGCCCCGGTCTCCATGGGATGAGGCACAGCATCCTCACACTGTCTGGCACAACATGTGGCCCATCATTCCCAAGAAACCAAGAATTTAGGGAATATTTGATCTGACACCCCCATAAAGCACAAAAACGACAAAAGGTGTTTGATGCTGAAGATGGTGCTCGCTCCTCTGTAAAACCAGGTCTAACCAGAAGGCGGCTGCTGTCAAGGGAAGGGCTCCCAGGGCCTTGGCTGGTGCTTGGCTGAGCACACAGGGAAAGGAGAGCCCTGCTGGAGCCAGGCTGGGGAGAGCCACGGCAGCAGCAGCTCGGGGTGCTCTGCCCTAGCTGTGCCACTTTGGCAAGGAGATCAGGATGCACTCAAAAAACCTGGATCCTCTGCCACATCCTGCTGGGGAATCTTTGATGAGTCATTTGTCCTCTGGCCCTCTCTTCTCCCGTCCTTCACTCATCTCCCTTCTGAAATCCCCCTGATGTGGTCATGAAAGCAAAAAACACAGCACACTGAGGCTGCACCAGCCTCTGCTGAGAGAGATCAAGGGCCAGGCCTCTCTGGACTCCTGCTCAGAGTTTAGCTTCCCACTTTTATGTCCTGTTGGCCAAGAACCAATGTTTGGTCTCCTGCCAGCCATCTGCACTAGAGCTGAACAGAAACACAAACCCACTGAGAGCATGATTCCAGTCATAGCTTTGGAACACACACCACGAAGGACACACAAGTTTAGGTTTAGTTTTCAAATGGTTATACATTTTGTTCTTATTACACAGGTTATGCCCTCATTTTCCTCAAGTGAAGAATGTCTTCAGAATGACTGAAGTGTATAATAAAACTTTCAGACCAATTAAATTCAAGAGTAAATGAGAAAATAAGTAAGATGTACACAGGTAAGAAACCTCATATTCACTTGGAATTAAAATGATGAAAAGCTACAAAATTGGAATAAGAGCATAAAGTATTTATTATAGTAATGGAGACATCAGCAAACAGTATTGGGTTGTATTAAGACATAGAAAACTTAGAACATTACAAAATTGTCCTGATAACGTGCTATGATAAACATCCCATGTGAATGGAGGGAACACAGTCTAGTGCCAGTGTCATGGAAGCAGCCTCAGATTTTAGCTACAAATGGCACCAAGTGAAGAGTTTTCTCTACTAGTACTTGTTTGAGGAAGGACACTCTCCAAGAACACATTCCCAGGCTGCCCTGAATCCTTTCCTGAGCAGTAGCAGCAGGTGACAGTGCAGCACAGCAGCAGTGTCCCCTGCCCTGGCACAGCCCAGGGATTGCTGTGGGACACTGGCACAGGGAGGCTCAGGGCAGGGCAGGGGGCTATTCTCATTCCTGAGGGGCTTCTCTCCCCAGGACTCAAGCAGCACATCATCCAGGAATCATAACCCACAGCCTGCCTGTGCCTGAGAGCAGGAATTAATTACCCTCGGAGGTACAGGAAGGTACCAGCACTGCTGACAAACTCGGAGCCTTCACTCACACCTGTCCAACACAGGCACAGCCCCCCAGAAGAGAACAAAGCCTCCTGCAGACACCCAGACCATCCCAGGTTAACAGGGAAACACAGCAGCTGGATCCCTCTGACCTCCCACCCACCTCCTCCAAGAAACACTGGGGTATTCAGCACACAAAAAGGGAGTTTTCCAACATTAACAGCTCTGTTCTGTGCCTGGAACATGGGGCTGTACAACAGAGCAGGGGAAGGGCTTTCACACCAGCCACCTCGAAACTCTGCCAAATGGGAGGCATTACCTGTCCAGCCTTGCCTCACCTCAATCCATACAGCACCCAGCAGGAATACAAGGGGATTCATTTTAAGGGAATTATCCTTTTTAACACAAATCAATGCAGCACCACGGCTGCCAGGGAATGGAAATGATGCCAGCCTCAGAATTGCTTTTGGATTTCTGAGTGAAACACAGCACAGAACCAGCTGCTAGGACCCAAGTTAACCCTATCCCAGCCAAAACACATGTTAAAGGTGTACTCTGCATGCAGGATGCAAGTGAAACATCCCAGAGCTGACAGAGCATTGCAAAGCAGGCAATCGTTTTAATTTTGGTTATTTTCTCAATCCCCAGCTCGTATGATGCAAACTGATAAATGTTGGTCTGTTCTAGGAGAGGCCACCAAAACCCTGGGATTTTCCCAGATCTCAGACCTCCCCACAGGCTCACCCAGCACATGGAGCAGCATTGCACCGCCATCTCCTGGCAGATGTTTACATAACTATACACGAGGAAATCGATATTAACAAAACATTAGAAGCTATAGAGACATGTTTCTCTTACTAGCCAAACAAAAAAAAATTGAAAGTCTAGCCGAGGAGCCTATCCACTTGACTTTCCTGACTCTTAATACTTAATGTTAGACACAACTTAAAAAACCAACAACTGAAAATTTAAATATGGTCTAGCCCACTCCCCCTTTTAAAAAAATTTTGTACAAAAGACTAGTTAATTTTTAAACTTGGCTTATATAAGCAGCACATGACCACTATTCTGAATTCGAGATTTTACTTGATTAAAAGAGTATCAAGTTACCACCTATTTATGGGCAAAAATATGGCTCAAGTTCTTGGTTCTTTCAAGTATATAAGGTGACAAATAACATATCCTCAATAGCAGGGAGTTGGTGTTTTTTTTTCCTAAAACCCTTTGTCAACCCTTTGGAAGAGGGATCCAGCTCAGAGCTGTAAAATCTAGTCTAAGAGCAAGTCCCTAGAACAATTTGGGGATTTAGTCCTAGTGAAATCCCATGGCACTTGGACTTCTGTAAGTTTTATTCATGATTTCCATAACAATGTGCAAGTCATCAACTAAAATACACAACAAAAAGTCTCGGCAGGGGCAACAGAGCTCACACCCCTAAAGCAGAGGCTCAAGCAGTGGTTTTTAGGGAGGCAGCAGCCAGAAAGCAGTTAAACAACAGCTCCTCCAGAGCACCAAGCCCAGCTTTGACCAGGGTCATTTGCCATCATTCCATCTCAGTGAACAGAATGAATCTGCAGCAGTTCAACATCGAGCCCATCAAATGTTGTAAAAGAATGACACCAGCAAGATCTGTTAAAAAAAATCACCCAGAATTATGAAGTTGCAAACACTGGGAGATAAACAAGGTCACTGACTACCTCCTCGAGATGCAGCTATATGGATTTGACCTTTCTGTAAAAAGTGGTAATTTCAGTGAAAATAACCTTTCAGTTCCAAGGGAAAGGGGAGTAAGTCATGTCTCCTGCCCTGGCAGTGTATGATGAGACTCCCAGCCCTCATTTAAAGGTCACCAACAATCCTTTGAAAGCAAGATTGCTTTTCATTTTGCCCACGTTTCATGTGGAGCTGAGTAGCCCATGAGAGTAAAAGCACAGGTGCCTGGCCAAGCAGGCAGCTCAGCCCTCCCTCCAGGGCTCATCCCCTTGGACACACCAAAAGGACACCAGAACAATCAGCAGGTAAGACTGCTGGCACGAAGGATTATTTTGCTGATCTGTATCACAGGATTCTATCAGTATTTTCACTCTGGTAACAGGGAGAGGAACTGAAGACCTTGCTGTGCAAACCTCTTGAAGCCCAGCTAATGCTGCACTAAAATCAGAGCTCCAGATGTTTTCCCAACAGCAACAGCACTCACTGCTCTGCCTGCTCAGCACTTTGGGATGGGGGCTGGATGCAAAGGACACACTCGTGGAGGTCAGAGCAGGACTGATGACCTCAGGGAGGTATTTCTAAACTTCCCACCTGCCCAGAAACCTCCCTGGGAGCCTCCCACTGGTGGTTCCAGGTTTGATTTGGATGTTCAGGAATGGGAGTGCTGGCACTGGATGAGCTTTGCACGTGCCAAGGTGCATAGAGCCCACTGCTCCTGGCTCCCAGTTACCTGCACTGGAAGCATTCCCAAGACTCAGATTTCCATGGAATCCCAGAATGGTTCTACCAGTGCCACCCCTGCTATGGCAGGGACACCTCCCACCATCCCAGGTTACTCCAAGCCCCAATGTCCAGCCTGGCCTTGGGCACTGCCAGGGATCCAGGGGCAGCCACAGCTGCTCTGGGCACCCTGTGCCAGAATTCCTTCCTAATATCTAACCTAAACCTACTCTCTGTCAGTTTAAAGCCAAACAAAACCAGTGCTGCATAGAACATTAAGATAAAAATTGAGGGGTTACATCAAAATTAATAGCTCTGAAGGGCAATTAACTTTGAAGAAACTGAAATACTACATAAGCTTACTTTATTTCATTTTTTCCTTCCTCAATTTTCTTTGAGAAGGAAAATTCAGCATTTATAAATTATGCCTTTGAGATAAATTGTAGTTTTGTGCTGTAACCTTTAAATACATCTCAGTCCTACACAAGATGGTTTATTAATTGCCCTGGATACACACACACACTCATAAATTTGTTTGGGTAATTTGATAAGGGGAATTGATTTACTATCACAGTGAAATACTACATTAAACATACATAATTCATTCTTTATATTGCCCCTCCCCCCTTAAAAGCATCCTGTCTGACTGCAGGCCACACTGAATTATTATTCTGTAATCATTAAGGGATTTATTTAACCACAACACACACAGTTAACATTAATCTACATTCCTGTTCTAATGTCACCTTTATGTTTTCTGTTGTCCTACCAACAAGGAAAAATGATGGATTTCATTTAAACCAAAGTACAGTTACAGAGCAGCAAGACAAGAAAAGGGACATTTTTATTCTGAAAACTTATCCTTTTCAACAATGCAAATGAAAAAAAATGCAACATGAAATCTTTGTGAAAGCATGAACAGTACAGAATCACAGTGAAAAATTCGTAATATACTAAAGAAATGTTGCTTGTGAGGAAAAAAAACAAACTTCAACCCATTTTTATTACTGTTAAATCATTTAATAAAGGAAAGGCTTGGACCAAGATACTACATGTGATGAGAACTAGAATGACTTTTTCCATGGTCCATCACACCGGACCCAACATTCACTTGAGATAAAAGTGATTATTCCTGACTCACCCTCCTATTTATTCACAAAGCACTACAGTTTTCCACCAGCCTTAGCTCCTGTGCTTTTTCAGATGACTTGCATTCCAGTACTTTCTGAGAGACATTAACCAGCAAGATTAAACACTCACAACTGACAGCAAACCACCAAAAAGAACCATTCCAACCAGAGTATTTACAGGCAGGAGGCCACACTAGTGATGAGAAATCAAGAACAGGAAACTAAATTATTTATTTTAAAAAAGAAGCTTAAAAAAAAAGAAATTTTCATTATACCCTGTTTTATGAGGTATAGAGGTGAGACCTGGGGGAAAAAAAGAAAACACCTAGATTCTGGTAAGACAACTTCAATCAATAGTCCTTTGGGGCAAACTGAGATGCAAACACTGTATGAAATGTGTATATGCACACCCCAAGAGGGCTGTGATACACAGAGGTACCCCCAGGCCTTTTCTTGACCCGATTACCTTCGGCACAGATAAAGTTGTGTCTCAAAGGCAGACAAGGGCTCTGGGAACACCCTGAATAATGGAGAATACACCTCAACAAAACACAATACAACTGCAGACCCTGGCACTGCAAACCTGTCCTGCCAGCGTGCAGCACGATCCGCAGGGAATGTGCAGTGTACAGGCTAAGGAAACCCCTGGAAAAAAACATGAATACTCCCCAGGGCAGCTCTGAGAGCAGCAGCACTCCCACCCTGGCACATCACACAGCCAGCCGGGGAGCTGCTGGCAGGATGTCACTGTGTCACTGCAGCATCACCTCCATCAGCTGAGTGTCCCACAGCGCACAGTGTCACCAGCACAGACCGCGACACAGCCACCTGAGGGCCAAGGAAAGCCCTCTCCGGGTGCCAACAGAGCTCCAGCTGCTGCACCAGTGAAGACACTGGAAGCACAGCCTTGTAAAAAGGCAAAAGCCACCATGTCACACTAACCACCACCCAGACCCCCTGCACAACACATCCCGGGGGCAGGCAGGACAGCAAATCCATGGGGATCCTCCCCCAACTCCGCTCACTCCGGCAGAATGGGCAGTTCTGCCTCCGGCAAGCAGCGGCACCATCAGTGAAACCACCAAGCACAGCTGGCAGCACAAGTTTGCTGAGCCTGCTCTATCACTGATACATCCACTTAAACACTGCCTGCAGCCCCTGGAGCTGCCTGTTACACGTGTAGTCCATGAAGGACTCGAATGGTGTGCAAATCCATCTCCCTCTGCCAGAGGGAAATGCCAGAGGTCACCGATGTCAGATGAAGTTTGTTCATACAAGGCAGAGGGGGAGCACAGAAGGAATTTGATGTGCACTTCAAAGGGAAGAAATTTGTCCAGTCTGGGAGGAAGCTCTGTGTCTCACTTGGTAATGAGTTTCTTTTGAAGAAATACTGTTACACAGAAGTGTGTTTAACTGAAAGGCTGTTCTGTGGCTTTCTCTATTAACAAAAATAGAAAAATACACTCAGGAAAGATCGCCTGCAAAACATCAGCACGGTTTTAGCCAGGAGATGAGCGGTCCATCTAGTCTCTGTAAATAGCCCACTTGCTGCTGCCAGGCCAAAATAGGAGTGAATTTAATTACCTGAACACATCAAGAAACAATAACTTTTACAAAAATACACTACTATTAATGAGGAATCCATTTGCATGGTGAGAGCTGAGTTGCTCTCATTGTGCTAACATTTTGCTCACGTCCAAGGATGTGACAAAACACAGAGTTTTAAAACTTTTGCTACTCATCTCAAAGTCAAGACTTTGTGAGCGTCTGCCTATCAGCAAAGAGATTTATGGTTCCTATTACCCAATCGATGCTGCAAGAGCAGCACATGGAAGGGATGAAACGCAGAGCCCTGTGATAACCAAGAGCTCAACCACTGCTTAACTTCTCTCATGTGCCCCTGCGTCAGTTTTCTTATCAGTACAACAAAGGAAACAAAGTTCATCTCTCTGTGCAAAAGCACTTGGAGATATTTTGATAAACTGCGTTATTCAAGCACAGCATTTTCCAAGGTCAGCCCTCCCTGTGCAGCTAAGGCACGCTTAAATAAACTCATCTTCAACTTCTCCTTCTCGGGATTTGCAAACATCATTACCAGAGCTCCCAGTGCAGCGTGCATTTCCTTGGGAAGATTCCGGCAGCTCATTAGCACGCAGCAGGAGCCCGGGATTAAGGAATGACCCTCTCCCCAGGGCTGCTGCCAGCCTGGCCAAGCNACAAAAAACAACCCGGCCACACCCCCCCACTTCCCAGCTAAGCAATTAGCAGCAAGTGTTAATGTGTTTATTACATTTTAATCAGAGGGGAACTGCACCTGTTGTCCGTCAGGTATTTGTGGCTGGCTCTGAAGCACAAGGAGCACGTGGATAAAATAACTGCAGACTGCTCTGAGAACGGTTCAAAAGTGAGCAGCAGAAGGTGTTTGAGTTCCCCATGCTCGGTGGCAGACTGCTGAGGCAGGTGGGTGAGCTGCAGTCATCACCCCGATGTGGCAGAGATGTCATACTGACAAAAAACAATGAAATCTCCATACCTGGTGTCTCCACAATCCCCTGAGCACTTCAGAGCGGGCACTACTATGACACATCAGATTGCTCCTATCTGGCCTAAATACTCTGCAGAACATGTATATTCTACTGTTTCATAGTAAAAACCAGTAAACTGCAAGTGTTCTAATAAATCTGAGCACCTGCTTGCACTGTAAGCACTTTTTAAGATGTGGCTGTTGGCCATGAACACACCTGAACAAAACCCTACCAGGACATGGTTTTATCTCACCTGCCCAGCCAGCCCCACTCAGCGTGGGGACACCAATCTGAGCTTGTCCAGCCTTACAACACTGTCACTTTACTCCACTTAACAGGATATTGACTTTTGATACCTGACACTCTGCAAATCAATATTCTAAGAGACATGAAAGAGACTGGCAGAAAGACCCAGAGTACCTGCCCACCAACCCGATGGAGATGATTCATAAATGAAGATCAAATTAAAGTTAAATCCGACATGAAGAGCAGCACAAAGAGTAGAGTCTTAAATAACGGATTTTTTTTTTTTTTTAATTATCTACGATGAACTACAGGAAGAAAGAGACACAGTCTACAGCAGACACAGATAAGGCAGTTAAAACTCTCAGCCAGGGAATGACAGACTAAAGTCCCTTTGGAATGTCTGTGCTCAATGCTGCAATTTAAGACACCCTTCAGGAGGCATCTCCAGTACATCACACAGGAAATGTGCTGCCCTTTAATGTAAAATAGCAACTTTCAATATCTGCATAGGCTATTCAGAACAAAGTCAGAAAACGTGCAATGTAACATAAAACACTTAAAAGGGATTACTTTACTCTTTCAGAGATTATTTCCATAGGAAACGAGGAAGCCAAAGGGAACCTCCAAACAGGCTCCTTTAGCAAAAGGCTGCTGATCACTGTCCCTGGGAGAGCCCTGAAACCGGGACCCTTTGGGGCAAAAACAACCCAAGAAAGCCACAGCTGAACTGCTGGAGAGCTGGCAACGCTCCCAGCTGGAAAAAGGCGTGCACCAGGTCCCCAAAAGCACTGATGGTGACACCACAAACACGTGGAATTCCCGTGTTTATCACTCGGGATGCTTCATCTTCCGCCACAGTGTTAGAAAGAGCTTCTTTGATTCCTGAGCCTTTTGCCTACCAGGAAGACAGCGAAGTTTTCCCTCCAGTTTCCTCTAGCCTAGGATTGTACCGAGGTTTCTGAGCACATCTCCATTAAGTGCAGTTGTTGAGTCACAGGTTCACATTCCCCAGGCTACATCACCCTGGTACAACACACAGCCCCAGCCACCAAAATTCAGTGGGGTGAGGCAAAGACACAAACTCACAGTTCAGGCAGAGCCAACCCTCCAAATTCCAGTTTTCAGAAGAATATTAAGTAATCCAAAGGAGTGCAGAAAGGGGTCACAAAAATTATGAGCAGAAAGCATTATTTGTATGGGGGGAAATCCAACAGCTTAATACATGCAATGTAACAAAAGGGATTTGCAGTCTCATCCCAGAGACTTTAAAGCAAATTCCCAGCTGCACCAGGTGCCTCAGATCAGCATCACAAAGTTCACCTCCAATTCAAGCTGTCCTTCCACAACAATTTTACATAACAATAAAAACGAGCTTTCACTCATTTTTCACCCACCCTGGCTCTCCCAACACTTTACCCCGTTCATAGCTCAACACAGAGCCCTGGTGAGATGAAGAGAAGGAAAACACTGGATTTTTCATGACCTTTTGCAGATTCCTAAACCCCTCCCCTATACATACAAGCAATCTGTTTCTTCTACAACAGAGTAATGATTCATTCCTGCAATTATTTCAAAATGGCAGAGAATTCCATCTGGCACTATGCATCAGCAGCCAAACTACAGTGTCTTGATCTAAAGGTCGACTTGGCAATAACAAAAAGCCCTAAACTGAACGTTTTAATATCACAAATCACTCAGCATTTCAGCATCTCTCAAAGCTGATCTGCCACCTTCCCCACACTGCAAAGGGTTCCCAGGGTGAGAGCAGCCATCCCAAGGAGGCAGGGATTGGAGGCACCATGAGCAGCTGTGGTTGGACAAACCCAGAACAACAGGCTGGGCTTAAACTCTTCCACCATGCACATTCTGATCAATAATGAAGCACTGATGCCACAGGTTTAAATTGATGAAAGTCTTCCCCAAAATGAGACAGGGCCAATATAGGCAAGTACTGACCTGTAGAAGTGCCTCTTCCATACCTCCTCCTCTTTCACAGCCCCAGTGCTATAAACAACCCTTTCAATTATCCAACAAACAATGCTTTTGTTACCTTCACATCAATTCTCTAGCCTCAGCATCCCCCATAAACACAGATTTCACTGTCCAAACTCACCAGCAGCTCTCCTGCCGTTACTCAGCTCCTTTTCCCAGGCAAGAGGAAGAAGACAAAAAGGTGATGACGCTTTCCACTTGCTGAACGTCGCAGAAAGAGGGACCAGAAAAGCCACATCGGCAACCACCCCAGGAAAAAGAAGCCACAAACATCTTCCCAAAAGAGAACAAAACCTATTCAAAAACCTCTAACTCCCAGCCCCGAGGGGGAGTTAATTTGTAGTGTGCTAATTGAGTTGCGAATGGAAACACCTGGCTCAGGCAAAGGGACAAGGCAGGTGAAATGATGTAAGGGCTTCTTAATCTCAAACTCAAAACACCTGAGCCAGGTAAATACAAAAGCTAAGGGAACGGCCAGCATAGGGGCACAAGCCTGGCTTTGTTTTCCCAAGACACGGGGCAGTTTCCAGCTCAGAAGCAAATCCTGTGAGATGCTTTAGAAGAACGTCATGCGTTGCAGCAGCAGGATTTCCCTGAACCAGGTTCAGGTAAGATTGTTAATAAATTCCTGGTTGTGAGGGTGGGCAGGGCTGGCACAGGGTGCCCAGAGCAGCTGTGGCTGCCCCTGGATCCCTGGCAGTGCCCAAGGCCAGGCTGGACATTAGGGCTGGAGCAGCCTGGGACAGTGGAAGGTGTCCCTGGATGGGATTGAACGTTCCCTCCAACCCAAACCACAACTTGTTTCCATGGATTCGTGTCTGCCATCACCCGGAACACTGATTTGGCTGGGTTATGTCCTGCCAAAAGCCATGGCCGTGGCCTTTCCCATGCCCAGGACAGGAGCGTGTGGCGCTGCCGACCCTGCACGAGGGCTCCGAGTCCCATTGCTCATCAGACACACTCACTTGTTTAAAAAGAAAAAAAAATGAAACAAAGAAAACTCGAACACCTTCAGAATAAGCAAGGATTGGCAGCCACGTGGGGAATTAAAACAACTCAGTGGTTTGCGATTAACACTGACCATCGATGCGAGCGCTTCACACGCATCGCACCCAGTGGCAGCGCGATTTGGAGGCGCAGCCTCGGGTGGGTAGGGAGGGAGCGGAGGGGTTCCCACCGCATTAGCCCGTACCCTGCCAAGGGCAGCGGCATCGCGGCACCGGCACCGGGACCGGCACCGGGGCGGGACCGGCACGGGGGAGGGGCGGGGCTCCCTCATAGTGCCCGCCCCCTAGCAGCGCTGTCAGTCACCGCCCCGCCCAATCAGCGAGCGGCGCCGGCCCGGCGCAGCCAATGGGCGCGGGGCTGTGGCGCGCGGGGGGCGGAGCGCGGCCATGGCGGAGCTGAGCGGCGGCAGCGAGGCTGTGGCTGTGGCGCTGTGGCCGCCCGGGGAGGCCCCGCCGGCTTTCCAGGTACCGGGGCGGGGACAGCGGGGAGGAGAGCGGGACAGGGACACCTTCCTCTGCAGGGACACGTCCCTCTGCAGGGACACTTTCCACTGCAGGGCCCTCCAGCCGGGCCTCGGACACCGCCAGCGATGCGGCAGCCACAGCTTCTCCGGCCAACCTGTGCCGGGGCCTCCCTCATAGGGAAGGATTTATCCCTAATATCCAATCTAAATCTGCTGTCTTTAAGTTTGTATCGGTTCCTACTTGTTCTATCACTCTAGGATGCCTAGGAATTTGCTTCGGCGGTATTAGTCTTTACAAACCAAGTTGGAGAAGCTTCTAATAAGCCTTAAAGTGTGATCACTGTGGACCCAAATCTCCCTGAATTGCGTGGTGTGCTCGTATTTTACTGAAATGGGAAAGGTTGTGGTGGTTGAAGAATATTAAACTTGGTTTTGAGTAAAGCCGAGTGACTGAGAAGCTGATGCTTATTTAAAAAATAAACATGCAAATGCACTGTCATCTTTCGCAACACTCAGAACTTGCCAGGTACAAGCTGCTGTGAAGTGTAATATTTAGTGATAGCACATCCTCCAGGTTTCTAAATAAAGCTGAATGCTGAGAAGGGCTGTCCTTATCTCTTCGTTTCCAAATGTAGCAGTTTCTATCAGGTTTTGTTTTGCAACACTCCGCGGTTCTACAACTATTCACCTGCTGGGGGCATCAGTGTAATTTTGGGAACCTGATTTTCTACTGGAATGAGGAGGAAGTGTGAATGCAACAAGGTGAAGAGAAGAATTGAAAGTATCTTCGTTTTTAACATAACTCTGTATTTGAAATTCTGTGGCTTAGAAGAGCTATAGATTAACCTTAAAAGTAACTTATTGACCATTTTGAAATGTGGGGACAATTACTTTAGCAATACCTTGATAATTCCACAAATAAATACATCCATGAATAAATACCTTTGGTATCTCTAGAAATGAAAATAATACATAGTAGAGTAGATCTAATGAGCTGATTAAGCATTTTTTGTGGCCAGGAGGCTGTTTTGAGAAATTCAGGCATTAACAAGACTATCAGTTGGTTTTTGGTCTGTATGGAAAACCTGATTGGTATTATTTTAAACATTTCAGACAAGTTTGAGTTGGGAGTTTACAGCAAAGCGAAGCGTTCATGATTTGAGTTCTGTGATCATTTACAGACACAAACTTTGTTACAACTCTGGTTTCAAGCAATGCTGATGCCAAGGCCGTTTTCTCTGCAGTACAGCCCCGACAGCGTGGCCGGAGCAGACGGAGAGCTGGATCCCAGCGAGGTGACCTTCCCGGGCTGTTCCTGCCGCAGCAGCTCCTGCGTGGCTCCCGAGTGCCCCTGCCTGCGCCGCGGGCACAACTACAGCGGGGCGTGCCTCAGGCTGGCAGAGCAGCAGGAGCAGCCCTTCTCCAGACCCGTGTTCGAGTGTAACAGCCTGTGCTGCTGCGGGGAGGGCTGCCAGAACAGGCTGGTGCAGCGGGGGCTGCAGCTGCGGCTGCAGGTGTTCCGCACGCACAGGAAGGGCTGGGGAGTGCGGGCGCTGGAGCCCATCCCCAGGGGCAGGTTTGTCTGTGAGTATGCTGGGGAGGTGCTGGGCTTTGCTGAGGCTCGGAGGAGAATCCAGGCCCAGAGTCTACAGGAGCCAAACTACATCATAGCAGTGAGGGAGCACCTGTACGATGGCAGGGTCATGGAGACCTTCGTGGATCCCACCCGCATTGGGAATGTGGGCAGGTTCCTGAACCACTCCTGTGAGCCCAATCTGTTCATGGTGCCCGTCAGAGTTGACTCCATGGTGCCCAAACTGGCACTTTTTGCAGCCACTGATATTTCTGCTGGAGAGGAACTTTCATATGATTACTCTGGAAGATTCCATAATGGACCAGGAGGTAGCAGAGAACACAAACCTCTGGAGGAAGAGAACAGCCTGAGAAAACCTTGCTACTGTGGTTCCCGCACGTGTGCTTCCTTCTTACCATGGGACAGCTCCCTCTTCTCCACACCAGCAAGTTCTACATAGCCTTTCAGCCTTAAACACACCTAAAAATATTATTTTCTCTAGTAGTTAAATCAAACTCTTTGTGTTCCAACAAGGAAGCACACATGGGTTTGAGAAGCAGCAAAGAGACATGGTTTTGAGAATTAATTTTGTCCAAAACCCTTTTCAAGGACTTTTCAAGGTGGATAGTACAAGGGATTACTGGAGCTTTGAGGTGTTCCAAAATCAGTGACTAAGCCAGGCCTGGTGTTTTTGTCTGGTTTTCCTCTGATAGTCTGGTGTATGTTAAAGCAGCTCTCTCAGTTTGTACCCTTCAGAAAGAATTTATACCTTTGCATTTGTATAGGGACAGGACATGGGATAACAGCAAGAAAAGTCACAGACAGTGGCACAAGACATCGAGAAATCATGACACTTGCAAGAAAGGCATTAGGTTTCTTCAAACCCATTAAATTATTGTTTTTTAATTACTTGCTGTAATTTTTTTTTGTTCCACAAAGCATAGTAACTATGAATTATTGATGTAAAAGGAAAGAGTAGCTTTAGTACTTGGTGAGTGCCGTGTAGCTGCATGCCCAAAGCAGCTGTGACTGGCTGGCTGTTTCACTCCCATTTAGCTGCGTGGAAGTGGTGCAGGACAGCAGTCTCTGAGGGGCACAACATGCCATCTTTTTTCAACACCTCAGCCTCGAGGCAGTTCCTGTCAGATCTCTGCAATCACAGTAAGCAGCACATCTGTTACTCCCCAGCACTGTCAGTACATGCTCAGGAAGCAAATCCAGCCCCTGCAGCATGAACAGGATGATGCTGACAGCTGACTGAAAGTAGAAATACAGAAGTGCATCTGAACAAGAACAGATTTGTGGTTTTCTCCTGAACAGATGCACGAGGGTTCTTTCAGCTGCTAACTGATCCATGTTTTCACTACTCCAGGACCAGGCAGCATTAAGCAAGGCCTTGCCTTTGCCAGCACAGGGAGAAGGTTATTCCATCTTCTTTGCATCATCCTTGTCCAGCTGTAACAGCTGTGCAGGGCTTTTCTGAGCACCTCCTTCCACCAGGGATGCACTGCCAGATGGGCACCTTCTGTCACTGCACCTTCCTTCACTTCCTTTCTGCAAAGATCAAATTCAGGCAGCTTCACAGCAGCTGGCTTTTATACTTATGATGGATAAACTGCACTGCAGTTTTTTATTCATGTCACACTGTGCCATCAGCAGCACAAACCTTCAGTTATTTGCTCTGGACAGTTTGATCTTTGTAGTTTCCACACCCTTTGACAGAACACATACAAGGGAGTACATCTCATGGGGATCAGCTGCTCTGCAGGCAATCAGTAACTTCATTTTTAAATTACAGACAACTTTGATTTGGACCTGAAAGTTTGGTGCCACTGAAGGACTGAGCTGTCACTCACAGCTCAGGGTGCTCTGTGACAAGGAATCCAGGCAAACAGCTAAAAACTGAGAGCTCTCTGTAATCCTGTCTATTCTTTAGAATAGAGCTGTAATGATTATCAATATTTCAATATTCATTGGGAGATTTATTTTCCTATTGAAATATGATCAGAATAATTCAAGGATGCAGCTCTGAACAAACTGAAGGCTCCCTGCTCTGGGGAGGGGGGTTGGAAAGATGAGCTTTAAGGTTCCTTCCAACCCAAAGCACTCTGATTAACCTGATACTGACCTAGGATAAAGGACATTCTGCTACTTACTAAACAAAATCCTGCTTGGTGTTTACCTTTGCTTCCTTGATAAGATGCAGTGTTAACCTCTCCCATTTAAGTGCCTTCCTGTTGCTGTTGGGGTTTACACAAGGCTGTGGGTTTATGTTTCGATATTACCACATGATTTCTCTTAGGTTAATCATTAAGCATCATTTCTGTCACAGAAACCCCAAAGGATTTCAGCTGTTTGTCAGAAATAGTTTACAGGCTGAGTGGATGTTAACTTTACTCCTTGCCTCAATGAGGGTTCTTGCAGCTACAGCAGAGAAGCTCCCTGGATCCCATACCTTGGAAGGCACAGGATTCCAGAGCACAGCCTGGACTGCAAGGTCTCTTGTGTAGAGCAGAGTTTTATCTGGTTTTCTCCCTGAAAAGGCATCATGCCAGCCATTTTCAGACCTCAGGGCTGGGAGCAGATGATCCAATCCACTTCCTCTTTCCCTCCTGAGAAAAGTTTCAAGATTAGCATTATAGCATCTGCACTCTTCATTTTCAGGATGACAGCACGGTTTGTTACCTTCCTGTTATGAATATGCACTTGGCATGGTTTTGAGTAGTTAAGGAAGTGCAGATTAAAAAAATCCAACCACCTTTAGCAGTATCTGGTCCTTGATCAGAGCCTTAGAGCAGGAGCACAGCTGAGCCCTCAGTCCCTGCAATCCAACCCCTGAGCCCACACCAGTGCTGCAGCTCCTGGGAGTGACCCAATCCCAGTTATCTGCTGAGAGCAAACTTCCCAGCACACAACAGGAACAGTGTTGGACTGCTCAAAACAGCCTTGCAAAAACAAAATCCCTGTTAATTTGAGTCCTAAACCATCCTGACAGCTGTTAATGGCCTTTTCCCATACAGCTCGTGCACTATACTCCACCATGCCTTGGCACTGCAGCTGCCTGGGGGAGTGGACCAAAATCCCGCTAAAAAAAAAAAATCCCCATCAAGAAACCAGAAAAGAAATCGTTGTATCCCTTTGTTGTATCTACTGAATTTATGTTCACCTTCCCCTTCAGGCTCCTTTCAGCTTCAGAGCCCCAGTCTGCCCTCACAGCTCAGTGTGCTCTTCCACAATGAATCCAGTCAAACAGCTCAAAAGGCTCTGAGCTTCCTCTCATCCTCCCTCCTCCTCTCTTCTCTGAGTGCAGTATTAATTATCAATATCTCAATATTGTGCCACATCATGCTGTGTCCTGGAATGGATTTCTCTGTGAGATGGGCTTACCTGGGGGCTGGTGTTTGGTGAAGGACTCTCCAGGCAGTCTCCTGGGTCATCTTTTCAGCGTGAAAGCATTGCAGGAGCTGGCAGGTGTTGGATTTGCATTAAACTCAAACCCAGTTTTCTACAGCAAAGACAACACTGGCAAGACTAGCATCAGTGCCAAGGCTCTTGCTAATCCACGGTTACATTCAGGTCCCAAAACTAGGTTGCTTTCAATTACTCCTATTTCCCTCCTCACTTGCTAAAATTCCTCTCCTTTTCAGTGAGGAATTTTATTTTCAACAAAACAGTTTAGAAATTTACCCTATTAGGTCTTAGGGCTCACAGTTCCATCTACCATCACTTCCATGACTTATATTCAAGTGGAATCATTCATTAGCTCCAGTTCCTAATGAGGCCAGGATTGCATTTCCCAAGTCCCTAAAATAAGCCTACACTGCATCCAAGAAATTCAAAGGAAATTGTGTTTTTCCATCAATAAAAGTCTTTGGCATAAAGAAATGCTTGATATTTTATTCAAATATGTACAAGATTTCTAATAATCATCGCCCTGAGGATCATCACACTTGGCTGCAGAAGGCACTTCCTAAAGAGCAGCTCCAGAGGAAGCCCATTTCTGGACATGATTTGTGGAATGTAACAAAGGGCTGTGTGAGCTGCCTGAGGGCAGAGCTGTCATCTCCCAGTCCTTCATTCTCTCTCAAAGCTGCCTAGAATTTCTTTTAAAGCTGTCTAGAAGTTTATAAAGTCTTTGCTTATTGCATTTGAGTGTGGAAGCTCTACATAAATAAAATTAATTAAAGATCTTGTCTAAAGAGGAGCTGTTGTAGTTGACAAGGTGGTGATCAGTCAAGGGTTGGACTCAATAATTCTGGAGGTCTTTTCCAGCCTAAGTAATTCTGGGATTAAGTAATCTTTAAAAACATGATTGGCATGTTTCTGCTCAGTTTTGTTCCAGCTGAATCCAAAACACTCTGGTCAGGATTTAAATCCAGGCCACGTTGCTCACGAACACAAAGGTTCTCCAAGCGCTGTTGAATCGTGCTGGTTTTTCTTCCCTCAGCAGGAACTTCAAGCAAGGTTTTTCCATTGTATGTCACCAGCAAGGGACACTGCTCACATTTCTTCTCCCTGGGGTGGGATCCAGCCCTAACTGTGCCCGAGGAACATCCATCCCTCTGTCAGTGTGGCCCTGGGGCAGTGGTGGCAGCGCAGCGGAAGCCCAGGTTGGACGCGGAGCTGTCGGGGGTGTTCTGGCTCCGAGCTGCACAGCGGTACCTGTAGCAGTAGGACTGCACAGCAACACAGAAAGGGAACTTCTTAGCACAGCTGGGGCTCCTCGGGCAACAGCTTGTTAGATTAACAGATTAATTAGTTAGATTAATACAGCAAAACATTGCCATCGCTGTGGGACAGATCAATGAAGTGATACAGATGGAAATCGCTGCGTTAGAAATGAGGGAATCCTACATTGACACCAGCTGACACAAAAACTAGACTGGATGGCAAAGTGGCTGATAAAGTGTCAGCCAATAATCTCTCCTGCTCTGGGAAAAAGCCAAAACAACCATTCAGCTTCCCCCAGAGGCTGAGCTGTGTATCCGTGTGCTAATGCCCCACTGGAATGGACATGGACTGGCACCTGCCTGGAAACATTTCCTTGAATGAGATGCCAGACTTTTGGGAGGGGATGTAAAAAGGTGCAACTTCAGCCTCTGTCAGCTCTGAGAGGAAGAAGAGCACCAGCACACAAAGATCAGTCTGAGCAGACTGTCAGGCACCTAATAAAGAGCCCTTGTACTAACAGCAGTCAGTGGTTTTTGTCTTGATACACAGCCTAGTTTTATCACCTACAAAAAAAGACCAGGGCAGACTAGAATCTTCACAAACCTTCAAAATGGGTCATGTTATTCATCACTGAAGAGCCTATTCCAGTGTTAATTTAATCAAACCTGCTAATTAACATCTGACATTGATTTCACCTAAGAAGGAAATCAGTGTAGAAAATGGGATCTCACTGTAGAAAATTTAATCTAATTATGAGAGTGATTTGCCAGCCACAGGCTTTCAAGGGAAGAAGAGCAGGACAGCTTTAATGAAACAGGAGATGTACAATGAGGGGTTTTAAGCACTGCATGAGCAGAGTTTAAAACACAATTTTGTGTCATGGACAGCCATCACTCTGGTGACATTCTGCTTGTTCTGAAGGATTTTCAGGTATGCCACCAACTCAGCTGAAACACTTCATCTCCCAGCCAGCCCTGCAAACACCTGATATCACTCAACCATGGAATTATAAAAGGATTTGGGACTGAAGGGCCCTTAAAGCTTACCCAGTCCCAACCCCCTGCCCTGGGCAGGAACACCTTTCACTACACCAGGTTACTCAGAGCTTCATATCCTTCCTGGATCCAAAGCCATTCTAAAACTTAAAAAACAAAGTCATACTTTCTACTCTGACAAGTATCACTCAAGCTCTATCATGAAAACAGCATTAGAAGCCTACATCAGTTCTAAGTTCTGCATCTAAAACCCATACTGATTGAAAAAACTTACTTGTTTTAATTCCAAGCTAAGCAAAAAGAGGTCCTTAGGAACATCAGGTGTTGCTCTTCATAAATCCCATGAAACCCTTTGACAAGCATCCAGGCTGCCAGGAAACTCTGTCAGAGGATCATGGTCAAGTGCTTTCAGAGGAAGAGGAAGATGAAAGCAGCACCACGTTACCTTATGGCACATGTAGGATCCACCCTTCTTCACTCTGTCCGTGCCCGAGGCTGGCCCTGCCTGGGGAGGGGAGGACACTGGTCAGTACTCAGGGAATAACTGCTCATTACAGGGAGTAAGGACATGGAGAAGGAGCACTCATAAATATTCCAGACACAAATGTCACTGGTGTCTGAACCAGACAGATTGAAATAATTCTGTCCTACAGGATTTGTAGGTTACAGTAACTGTGCTCCCTCCTCACTGCTGCAAATATTTAACATTATTAAATTAATATTAACACTTGCTGCCCACTGATAATGCCTGGTAACAGGCAGGTCCCTAAAGAGGATTTTAGCAGGAAGGAAATGAGCTCCAGCTTTCCCCAGTGACCAGGGACCTGGCATGGATCCCACTCTCCCACCCTGTCTCCAGGGGTACAGTTGTCTCCCACCCAGCTCTGCATTACTGGGGTGATGTTCTAGAACAATCTACCCCAGAGGAGCATTTGTAACTGAACATAAATCCCAGGGACTGTCAGAAAGCCTTGAGAGTTGATGTTGGTACTCCAGCAGCTCCTGCCTGCACCCCGAGTTTGACTGCTTTGTGTGAAAGTTCACCACACAAACTGCAGCAGCTTCACGTTCATTGCCAAAATTTATACATGTGAAATAGAATTTGGCCTTTCACTGCATTTAATGGCACACAAATACTCAAGGAAAGCCACACCCTGAGGCAGCATCCGCTGGTTCCAAGCCTGGGTGCTCCTCCACAGCACAGCCCTGCTCCCACTCAAAGCCTCTGGAAATTGTCCTCACAACACCTGCAGTGGATGCACAGCCCCTGCTCTGAGATAAGCCTCTAACCAGCACAGCCATCACCCAGCCTGGGAAGCTCATTTTAAGGGAAGCCAGGAGAAAACTGACCTAAAAAAAGTTCCACGGGAACAAGACAAAGCAGAACAATGGGGCTGTGGAGCAGGATTTCCCCTAAATGCTGTAGTGCTGAGCAGCAATCTGTGCTACTGCCTCCAAAGACACTTTTATAAACGAAGAGGAACATTTTTGGTTAGGGTTAGAAAGCCTAAATCTATCATGTGGCAGCAATTTCAAAGGGCTGACCTGTATTGAGCAGTGTGTGAACCAAAGGCTCATAAGTGCATCTTTTTATTAACTATTTATCTCTTCCACCAGGCAAAAACTGAGCATCAAAGGTTATTTGGCAACAACAAAAAAAAACCAAATTAAATTGACCCCCACAGCCTCTGAAGGAGGATTACAGCTTGAAACACTTCACAACCAGCAAAAATCTGCTGTGGTGTCCTCCATTAATCTATTACAAAACATCATTCTCTTACTTAAAATCACTGAAGGTAAAGAGCTCATCATAAAACAGCTGGCAGAGAGGTCAGGAAATCAGAAAACCAATAGACATCATCAGCATTTGCAGTGTTAATATTTGCTTGTGCACACATCTCACTCAGAGATGAAGGAAACTGCCTTGGCTGTGCTTCCCCTCACTAAAAGCTAATCACAGCCCAGCAATTAAGGTCACATTTGATTAAAACAAGCAGATCTCTGTTCTATCAAACACTGTTTTATGGCCTGACCTGGAGAACTGCACCAGCTGGTACTGGAGAGGAAGGACACTGGCTGCCTGGTGCAAAGGCCCAGAGCTGTCCAGACTTTGATCCCAGATTTAAACCCCAGAGTTTACTGTAAATTAGCAGGGTTATTCTGTACTAGAATACTGCAACTAGTAATTAGCCATATTCCAGTCTAATTACATAAGTGCTTCTGCATTCCATTACCAAAGCTTATAAAAGTAGAATTGTTCTTTTAAAAGTTACTAAAAAAAAAAACCACATAAGCTTTTTTGTTAATGAAAATAAAATTGTGTTTCTCTCACTACATCTAACAAATGCTTTCTGATGGTGCATGGTGATTTTCAGTGCACAGCCACATGTTAACTCTTGTTTTGAGAGAAATCAGTTTTCAAACAGAGAACTGTAGCTCATACAAAAAAAAAAAAAATATCAGAGCCAGAAGTCACCACAAAATAACCCCTAAAGGAACTGTGGTTTGATTGACCTCACACACACTTGGCTCTCTCTGCTAAACGATCAGGTACATTTTGAGGGAAGGAATTGTTCCCTGGGAGAGTGGGCACCCTGTGCCAGGGCTGCCCCTGGATCCCTGGCAGTGCCCAAGGCCAGGTTGGACATTGGGCTGGAGCAGCCTGGGACAGTGGAAGGTGTCCCTGCCACGGCAGGGGTGGCACTGGGTGGGATTTAAGGTCCCTTCCAACCCAAATTATTCTGGGATTCTGTGACTGCAGTGAGGCACCTTCATTACAATTCTTTATTTGAGTGAGACACTTTGGTGTTGATGGTGCCAAAGCTGCAGCACTTCCCTGCTGGATTAAGGTGATGCTGGGGAACAACTGTCCTGTGAATTTTTCTGTGTTAAACTCCAAGAGTTTGCAGAAGTTTTAAACCCAGACACTTCAGAAAGTATTTAAAAAACTAGGTGTTAATGATGAGGCTTTTAGGGGTTTTTCAGATGCAAACTGACTGTCAGAATCCAGTGTCTGAGGCAGAGCACTTCAAAGTGAATTCCAAAGGGTTTTTCTGATTAAATGGGTAAGGAAACTGAATCTCCTCGTGTGAAAAGGTGTCCCAAAATAGCCAGGCTGCAGTTATCTTCTGAGACACCAGAACTGATTAGCACCAGATCTATCAGAGCCCAGCTCTTCAGTCTCTGCAGAGCACAAGGCAGTGTAACCTAAATATAGGATGTGTTCTCTGGGCTGAAAAGACTCGGAATTCTTCCAGAGGGTCAGAGCTCAGGCAAAGTTTTTTAACATATTTAGTTTAACACTCAAAATCTTCAAAGCAGCTTTCTAGCACTGGAGAGATCTGGGCTATGCTGGGAATTGGTTACAAGGAATGGATGGAATTCTGACACAGATTGTTGGGGGGGGTTTCATAATTGATTGTCTTGCCTTCACAAATAATTACCAAGAGTAAAAATAAACCTGAAAGTGCTTTGTAAGTTGTAAGCAAATAAAAACCACTGTACTTGGTGGGGGTTTGAGTGACAAACTCAATGTGGCCTTACTTGTCATATTCATAAATCATGGGAGAGAAGCAGATCTAACACTGGAACTGGAATCTGCTGAGACAGAGCATCAGTGACCCCACACAATCCCACCCCGCAGGACCTGCCACAAAGGAAAAAAAGATTCACCTCTCAGAGCCTGGTGACTTCTCCTAAACCTCAGTTTTACCACATGTTCAGTTTAAAACGAGCTACCAGAAGCCAGAAAGATAATTCATGGGAGGGGGGAAACTAAGTACAGCTTGTAGCAATATAAATGAACTAAAACCCTTCCTTTTTTTAAAGAAGTCATTCCATAAATTGTTCATTTCTGTAGTATGAAGCCAGTTTGGAAGTATTCAGTGTTAACTAAGGAAACAACACAAAATTGCACCAGAGCACTGTAATTCCAGTGGGGATGAGCTGTGCTGGGATGCTCCCAATCCTCCAGGACAGCCCAGCCCAGGAGCACAGAACAGGAAGTTTCCAAGCAGCAATCCTAGTCACAGAGGGGATTCTGGACTCCACATGAAGCCAGCAAACACTTACAGGGTTGTGAAGGTCCTGGGGGGAGTGGTGCACAGCCCACCAGTCAGATGTCCACTCCCAGGCATTCCCCACCATGTTGTAGAGGCCAAAACCATTGGGGGGAAAGGCAGAGACCTGCACAGGACAGGGAACACAGCTCTGTCACCACACAAAACAGGGTTTGGATCCTCACACCAGGCTGCTGAAGGTGCACTTGGAGGAGCCCCAAAAGCAGACACCAGGTCAGCAGGGCAGAGCTGGAACACTTCCACATCCTGCATTGAAATCAAACAGGATGGAAAGCTGTGATCACCTCTCTGTCTCCAGCACCCTTTTCCAGTGTGACACAGCATCTCCTTGCTGGTTTTAGAGACTGACCCTCTTCAGAGAGGCACTGTTTGACCAGCAGACACACCTGGCATCAGTGACTTGACCCCACTCACAGCTCCCAGATTCCCCTCCCACCGAGGAAAAGCCAGGGTGGCTCCCAACTCCTGCCTGTGCAGACTCCTGTTCTGATGAAACTTTTGGACTTACTTAACTACCATTAAATAATTCATTCACATTCTTGATTGCCTTTAAAATTCCACTCTGGTTGTTATACTAGACAGGCTCAACCTTTCCCCAAAAGGAAAGTTTAATTTCTTTAAACTGTTGTGTGATTTTTGAGTTCCCAAAACTATGAGGCCAGAAGTGCAGGCACAAAGTATTTCAGCTTCTGACTATAAACTGACTGGGAAGGGGGAAAAGAGGTCAGTTTGAGAGGAACTAGAAGTTAAAATGAAAGTAATCTTTACTTTTCAATTAGCTTGTAAAAGAGTCCCTTGATAATGCTCAAGCCTGCAGTGAAATTTAATGTAACTTAAAACCTAAAATGAAAGAACACGGAGATGGAAAACAGCCATGGCTCATCCTCCTGAAGACAGACCTTAATTTTAGGAAGATTAAGATCATTTCCACATGCTGGATTGTCTTTGAGACACACTTACAGGCGCAGTCCCCTTGTACCCATCCTCTGCTGTGTTATTGGTGGGGAATTCTCCCTGCCAGATATTGGCATAGTGTTGCCCTTTGGGCTGCAATTTGTTGCCCCATGGGAAAAGCCTGGGAAAAGACAAACGGAGAGGCTGTCAACCACTTTTAATTAAAAGTCAGTGTTATACAGAATCCCAGAATGATTTGGGTTGAGAGGGACCTTAAACCCATCCAGTGCCCCCCCTGCCATGGCAGGGACACCTCCCACTGTCCCAAACCCCAATGTTTGTCCAACCTGGCCTTGGGCACTGCCAGGGATGCAGGGGCAGCCACAGCTGCTCTGGGCACCCTGTGCCAGGGCCTCCCCTCCCCTGCAATAAATACCTTTGTCCTAATACTCAATCTAAACCTCCTCTCCTTAAGTTTAAAGCCATTCCCTGTGTCTTGTCCCTCCATGCCTTGTCCCCAGTCCCTCTCCAGCTCTCCTGGAGCCCCTTTATGCCCTGCAAGGGGCTCTGAGCTCTCCTTGAAGCTTCTCCTCTCCAGGTGAGCACCCCCAGCCCTCCCAGCCTGGCTGCAGAGCAGTTCTGAGGGTAAGAATCCCCTCACAACCCCTTCTGATGTTTCAAATCCCAGCTCCAGCCCCTGGGCAGGGACATTTTGGGGCAGGTACCTGTTCTCAAGGCCCCCTCGACAGCTGTACTCCCACTCAGCCTCGGTCGGTAAACGCTTCCCTGCCCACGTGCAGAAGGCCAGGGCATCATTCCAGGACACATGAAGGACTGGATGGTCCATCCTGGAAACAAAATGAACAGGACAAGCTCCTCAGGGCACCAGGCACACCCACACAGGACTGAGTTACAGCTGGAGCAGGCACCAGGTGACTTTTACAGCAAAGGCAGCAAACTGCTGCAAGGGAAATGCAGCCATCAGAGGGAAGCAAGGAAGAGAAAATAATTAACTTCTGTTGGTCTCATCATGTTCCTACATCCAGCTCTAGACTTAAAGATATTTATGGTTCAGTTCAAGGTATTTCTGGTTTGTGCTTTCTCACGTGCAGCACCCAGGAGGCAGCAGAGCCCTGTCCACACCCTGCCCTCTGTGGGAGCCTGGGTGCTGGCAGACCCAAAGGAAAGCACTGAAAACCTGCAGCATCACCACTGCCCAACCAGCCTGGCAAACCAGCCAGAAGCCAGGATTCTCAACAGGAAAATGCACATTGCAATTTAAGGGTGATTGTTCTTCAATCCTCTGTGGCTCTTCTCCTGCTCTGGGTCCTGTCCTTGCTGCCAGCTGTGGAGTTTTGATGGAGAAGTGAGATGAGGAAGAGTCTTACCAAAATCAGCTTTTGCAGCACCCTGCCCAGCAAACTGAACTGCAGAAATTTAACTGGGAAGTGATTTTCCTTGGATGCTTTAAGCACTCCAGTTTACACAGGAGCTCCCATCTTTAGTGGGGTGTGGTTCCAGGACTGGCATTAAAATCCTTGTCTCTTTCTCCAGGAAAGGACAGAAAAAATGCCCAGGCATTCTTACAGAAGGATCCCCCCCATCCAAGCCTCCAATAGACCAAGATCCTTCCAGAGCTGAGGGTACTGGTCCAGGAGAAAGAGGAACTTCCCATAAACTTCTGTTTCCTGCCCCATTTAAGAATCCAGCATATCCCTGTCAATCCATGGGGCCACTTGCATGTGCCAGGCTCCCAGCAGCTGTGCCAGGCCAGGTCTGCACCACCCTTGCACAAGCCCAGAATTTCATGGCAGGTTTCCAGCTCCTGTCTGCTGGCTCTGACCTCAATTCCTGGCTCCCCCTAACAACGCCTCCAGCTATTATCTCTATTTTTGCCTCAGATAATTCTTTCCTTGCCCTTGGAGAGCAGACAACTCGTTACTGAAAGCTTCAGCCATCAGATGATGGTGCACTAACAAAGTCCTGTCCTTAGAGGACTCAAAAACCTACTAGATCTAGGCTAGAGTCTGATTTGATTTCAAAAAGCTGTTAGAAACTTTCACTAGTTCATGAAGTGCCAACTTCCTTGACACCTGCCTAGAGAAGGAGCAGTTGCAATGCAAGAGGTCCCAAATGAAGACAGTAATTTGATTTTCTAAGCCTAAAATTCATCCCACTTCAGAATGGAAAGCAATGGCATGAAGACAAGGATCAGCAAGCTTCAGGGTTGGTGCAGGCAAAGCGTGGCACTAACTGTGAGAAAAAGCAGAGTTTTCCAAAAGCATTCAGAGGGTCTAGATGGTCCCAACTGATTTTCCACAGAGTCAGAATACAGTAAAAAAAGCTCTTCATTCTGTTGCCAAAGAAAGAGGCTTCCAAATCCCACATGGAAGAGTTCACCCTACCCAGACTCCTGGAGTGTGCACACAGTGAGGATTTGTTCTTTCTCTCCAAACCCAGGTGTGCACTGGAGTTTCTGACCCTTGGAAGATCTGCAATGTTCCACTGCTGGTACACAAACGTGAACAGCAAACGCTGAGGACCATCAGCATGGTCCTGACAGACCTTTGTGCCCCACATCACTGACCATGGCCAGGGAATGCTGCATGCAACACATGACAAGGTGGGAAAACAGCCCCAGAAGCAGCAGCAAACAGGTGAGTAAATAAAAGCCCTTTGCTGCAGCCCCAGTCATGGTGGGAGGCACAGGGACAGCCACCAGCAGTGTGTTTGAGGATGGAATTCATGGCTCACCTGCTGGAGATGCTGGAGCCAGGGCCCTCAGGGTGCCTCCAGCTGGCTCCTTTCACAGGCAACCACCAGGGAGCAGCTGCCACCTGAAAAACGACAAGAGCAGCAGGGAAGGACACTTAAATTCCCAGCTAAGGGATCTTCTGAAAAACCATCAGATCCCTTCCAACCCAAACCAGTCTGTGCCTGTATGAATTCCACCTCCTGGCTGCCTTCAGTCTGATGCAATCTGCAGAGAGCGAAAAAAAAATTATGATTTTGGCCTAAAGAGCATTTTCACCCTAATTATTTGCTGCCTGGACTCAGTGTTTTGAGATCACTGGAACAACCCCCTGAAGATGCCCTTTAGCTGCAGGTCAAACACACTTCTTGCAACACATTTGCTTTCCAGGTCATTAACCCACTAAGCTGATTTTAAATTATTTGCTCTCAGCTTCCAGAAGGTGGAGACAGAAGAACCACACAAGGGAAGTGAAGCATGAAGCCTTTTTTTTTTTTTTTTTCCCAGCTGGTTTGCTGGGAAACATCACCCAGCCAAAATCCTCTGTAGCAATGCAGATATTGAGTAGTTCTCTCAAACCAGAAGTCCCAAATTTGGTGCTTCAGCGCCAAGGAGTTTTTCCTGGAAGACATTCTTTAAGGATTTCTTCTATAATGCTTATTTCAGAGCAGAGGAGGTCATGTTTAACTGTTCTGTTCTGATTCATGCTCACTTAGAAATACTTATTTTAATAGTGGGGCCTTCACTGAGGCAAAAAAAGGACATTTATGCCACCCATCAACAGTGGGTTTATTCCAGCAGCTGCCAAAATACTCCTATTACAGAGATAATGTCTATAAAGAACAAAAATCAAAGGAAATAAGCCTGGAATGCTTTAGGAGGTAAACCACGCAGAGACTGGTTAGTCCTAGGCTGACTTTGTCAAGTGTTATGCAGAGAGGTAGGAAAGGTGCCAGGAGTGTTACCCTATAACTCAGCAAACCTTCAGAGCAAAGTCCAAAAAGTCACTGCAAGGTGGTATTGGGGAGACCCAGAATCAATCTCCTCAAACAATTTTAACAGCAGCTTCTAGGGGGAAGCTGCATCCTTCAACAGAACATGTAATTACAGGTGTGTGGGAGAAAAGATTATCTATGTCACATGTAAATAGTTGAGAAAACTCTGGTTTAAGCTACAAATCAAATCACTCACTTGGATATTTCAGTAGGGAAAAATCAGCTGAAGTGCCCAAACACACACTACTCTGAGTTAGAGCACCTCTTCAGGCTGTGCTCTGACTCTCCCCTGACAGCCTTTCCCTCTTGTCCCCTCTCAGCACACACAGACTTTCCCTACAGCACATCTGGGTATCTAAAAGCTCCCTGTAAATCAAACTAACTAAAGCTGCAGAGCCCAGAGCTTTTGGGAGCCCTGGGGAAGGGCTGTGAAATGCCTGAGGAGCTGCAGGACTCCTCCAGGCTGGGAAGGAGTTCACACACAGGGTGTGGAACCCTCCCTGCCAAACACACAACGCTCCTTGCTGAGTGATGAGCACCAAAGGAACAAAGATGCTCCCAGCAGCCTGCTGGGGACCCAGACATTCTGTGCTCTCAGTGGGACCCCCCAGGCAATTCCAGCTTTTACAGACCCTCTCTGGACAACCCCCCAGGCAATTCCAGCTTTTACAGACCCCCTCTGGACAACCCCCCAGGCAATTCCAGCTTTTACAGACCCCCTCTGGACAACCCCCCAGGCAATTCCAGCTTTTACAGACCCCCTCTGGACAACCCCCCAGGCAATTCCAGTTTTTACAGACCCTCTCTGACCCCACCCCGGCAACTCCAGTTTTGACAGACCCTCTCTGCCCCCTCCCCAGGCAATTCCAGTTTTTACAGACCCTCTCTGCCTCCTCCCCAGGCAATTCCAGTTTTTACAGACCCTCTCTGCCCCCTCCCCAGGCAATTCCAGTTTTTACAGACCCTCTCTGCCCCCTCCCCAGGCAATTCCAGTTTTTACAGACCCTCTCTGACCTCCCCAGCACCACAAGCACATCAAACAACACCAACCCCAGTTCTGGCTCAGTGTCTAACAAAGGACATTCTCACCCAAGCAGAGCCCTTGGCAAAAAGCATGAGAAATATCTGATCTCTCATGGGGAATTACAGCTCTGTTACTGAGCACTCAAACCCCAAAATGAGACCTTTCTGCAGATATTCTGCTCAACTCTCACAGCACTGAAGCTTCAGAGTGATGGAGCTGCTAAACTGATACAACAGTCAAGAGATCTAAAACTAGTCTGATTTAACCAATTCCTTGCCCATATTGAGGTTTGACCTTCAAACTATACTGAAAATAGGACAGAAATCCAAAATTAGCGTTATACAGCTATTTAAGGAAAATAAAAGAGCAGCAGAACCATTTGCTAATGCTAAAATCTGAAAGATCACAAGAAAGATTTCGACAGTTTCTAAGCACAACATATTTTTGTAAATTAAACTGCTGGGTTTTAGATAAAAACATCTCTGCAGGAGACTGCAAAGATTTACACTTTAGACGACTTTAATTTGGGAAAACATTTTTGTGATGCAAAAGAAAAAGCAGATGCTTTCAATCAGGCTGGTTTATTTTAACCCAAGAAAAATGTCTCTCCACAGGAGAGCACTGAGTGTGCTCAGCTCCTGGTTGTGAGCACCAAATGGCTGCCAGGCTCTGCAGAGCACCCAGAGCAGTCCCACATCCAGTGCTGGGACAGGGATAACAGGGATGGAGCACGGGGAGCCAGCAAGAATTACCTGGAGACTCATCCAAGGCAGCCCCTGGCTCCAGGGAACACAGCCAGAGCTGCTCCTTCCAGAAATCTCCTACCTGAAATCTACAGTTCTCTCACAGAACTTCTCACAAGTCTTTAAAGCTTTTAATTGCTCTAAATCTAATTAGCAGAAGAGCTAATTAGACAGAGATATTACAACATCACAGTTAATACAGCCAAGTCCTCCCTTGCCAATAATGAGCTTAGTTCCTTTCGTAACACTTCACGTTCCGCTTCCCTCCAAAACATGTTCTGTGCACTGGCAACAGATTCCTGCTGCCAAAATAGCAGCAGATGCTGCTGAAATGATCTTGGATCAGAGCACAATCCCCTTCCTTTGGGTTAGTTCTTGCAGCATGTCACCTGTCCCACACCTGCCCTGCAATCCTTACACCCTCGTGCACAGGGAAACACTTCCCAGAGCAGAGGCACAAAGGCTTGTTTTGGTTTGATCCAGTTGGAAACGGGATTATCCAGCTCCCCCCTTCAGGATTAAACCTTAAGGACTCACTGTTCTGCCTCTTACAGACTCAGAGCAGGGTGAAAAGAGAGCCCAGTGGATAACACTGGGAAGAGCTCGAACAATTAATTCCGACCCACGAGCTCTGTGCTGGGCGGAGCAATTTGCAGAGCTGAACTCCCACTAACAGCCTGCAGAAAACTCCCCCGAAGTATTCCATTTTCCTTTCCAAGTAGGCTGGGACAGCCTAACTTTAATTGTTCCATTACCTCATGATGTCAAGATTTTTAAACTACTTCACAATTACCTTGAGGAAAATTCCTTCCTAAATCTATGCAGAAAAGAAAATGAGAGTGGGGAACATCACCAAGTGAGTTTCATTGTCAGCATTACCCTGTTGCTGCTACTGCAGTAACACCCCTAAAAACCACCCCAAAGACACCCAGCCCATGGCCATAAAAACATTTATTAGTCTTGTACTAACATGAAACAGGCCACGTTCAAGAAAAACAACCTCCACTTGAGGAGCAAATCTCAAATTCAAATCAGATTTATGTATTCGAAAAATTACTAAAAATAAACTCCACAGAGTAGCTCATCTTGGCTCAGACTCCAACATTTCCATCAAGTAGCAAGTCCCCTGAAATAACAAAGCTGTACATTTGAACCTTAAGTCAGGCCCTCAAGATGATGACAAATTCATGCTGCTGTCCAGACACAAGGCACCAAACTTTTTTTTTTTTTTTTTTTTGCTACAGCATTCTAATGCTATTTTAATGCAGCAAAGCTTTACATCAGGTCAGGATAAACAGCTGGAAAAAAACAAAAGTGACTGCAAAGTAAGAACTTCAGAGTTAACTGTGTGAAAAGAGATTTTGAGTGAAAAAGTAGCCCAAGTCTGGAAATCACTTTAGGAATCATTTATTAAGTTCTTAAAAAAACACTCCAGAAGCTGACTGAATAGGTTACCACTTCTTTGAATCAGATGGTGTTGAGCTCTGTACATCTTTAATATGCAGAAGAATTTGCCAGCATTGGTAGGACGTGAGAAACTATTTGTTACTCAGGAAAGAACATAATTTTTGGATGAGGTTGTATTTTATCCATGTAAGGCAGATACACATAAATCTCTGACAGTTTTTCCTCCTCTAAGCCAGATCCTAAACCCTGAGCACTGATTGAAGAATGAGGCAGACAGAAAATGGAACATTTTTAATAGGGTGAGAAGTTTAAGAAATAAAAATAATTACTGTGCAATGGATCCACTTCATTGTCCCTGCAGAGAACAAACCTGCTGTAATTATGGACAAGGACTGAGGATAAATCCTGTCACACACAGACCCAAACTCACAGTTAGCAGAGTATTTCTAACTCACACCTGCATTAGGGGTGGGGTCTCCAGAGGTCCCTTCCAAGCCCAGCCAGCCTGGGATTCTGTGAATACCTGATTTCGCCAGCTCCTGCAATTCCCATGCTATTTATTCTATCAATTAAAAGTCCCAGCTCCCCCAAAGCTCTAATTACAGAAGAATCTGTTCTCACTCCTAATTTCGAATGTTAATGGCCTCCCTCATGAGCTCAGAAACAGAAGCAACAAGGGGGTTTGTTTAATATTGAAAATTGATATTATCTGCCTTAAAATCCAGTATTTTACAGCAGTTTGAAGCTGCACATCAATGAAAGGCAGCAGCTTAAAATATATTTAATTTTACTTTTTAAGTCATCAGCTACAAAAAATATTTCAGACTTGATTGGGAACAAACATTTTTATGAAGGGACCTTTTCTTTGCATAAGGAAAGGACACTGAACTTCAGTTCAGACAGTGTAAAACTTCACAGCCCTGTCAATCCTCCAAGAAAAATAACCACAAATATGTGATGCTGAAATCCACTCAGATTCATTAAGTGCAAGTTTTGGAATCAGAAGAAGCTTCTTTTGAGGAATTGATACTCCTGATGAAGGCAGACACCTCTGGAAGTCTAATTTCCAGCCAACATTTCAATCTGCACTCCAACTGGGCATTTTTTCCACTAACCAAGTGCACATGAGCTGTAAGGAAACGAGATGTGCAGGGATTTATCCCCAGCCTGAGGCACAAACCCTGCCTTGCTTTAGTGCTGCAGTTCTGATAAACACAGGCTAATATTCCTGGCAATTCCCAGGGAGAATTCCCGCACATCCTTCTTTATCCCAGCAGTGGGAGTAGAGCACAAAAACCCACAGATGAACAGTTCAATAGCTCCATCTTCCAGCTCCCTGCAGGGAGTTGCTGAAGCACTGGGGGCTGCAAGGAACAGCTCACCCAGCCCACACTGGTTCTGCTGTCCTACCTGCAACCGGGGCTCCTCTCAGCAGCAGTTGGAGATGTTCAGCTGAAATGCACAATGTTTCAGTTTGGGGTAATTCTGAAATAGGCAAATTGCACAGCTCCAGGCCACTGCAGAGATTTCCATACAAACAGGGATGAAAGTAGCATCCCATAGTTCTGGTTTGGCCAGAACTTCGTGTTTGCTTGAGCTGCCAGTGAGCCAATTCCATTGCATTCCAGACCCAAAATTCCATACCCTTATAGACAAAGGCAGCACACACATTTGTATGCTCTCATGCTCTTCAGTGCAGAATTTATCTGGCCTTGATACAAAAATTAATTTTTCTGCTTTCCACAAGCCAAGAATAACAATGTCCCACCACTCTCCAGAGAGCAGAGACTGAGGCTGCACTCCTGTTGTGCCATCCTGGTTCCCTTTTCCATGGTACCTGGACAGCAAGGAAAACTCCTCCAGGGATTGGCAAAAACTCTCAAATCCCTTCAGAATAAAATGGAATTACAGAATGGTTTGGGGTTGGAAAGGACCCTAAATCCCACCCAGTGCCACCCCAGCCATGGCAGGGACACTTTCCACTGTCCCAGGCTGCTCCCAACCCCACTGTCCCACCTGGCCTTGGGCACTGCCAGGGATCCAGGGGCAGCCACAGCTGCTCTGGGCACCCTGTGCCAGGGCTGTCCACCCTCCCAGGGAACAATTGCTGCCCAATATCCCATCTAGCCCTGGCAGTGGGAAGCCATTCCCCTTGTCCTGTCCTTCCAGCCCTCTCCAAAGTTCTCCTCCATCTCTTCTGGAGCCCCTTTAGGTCCTGGAAGGGGCTCCAAGGTCTCCCCAGAGCCTTCTCCTCTCCAGGCTGCATGTGAAGAATTTAAGATGTGAAGCTCTCAAAACTTGTTAAGCCCACACAAAGCATTTCAGCTTCAAAGGACCTTCCTCCCTCACCCTACAAAATCCTTTTCCATTTGAAGGAGCCCTCCCCAATTCCATCAGTAACACCCTCATCTGGCACAGCACTAAATCCCCTCTCTGCCATGTGACCACCACAAACTTGGAGGCCAAAACTAAAACTTGAGCTCCCAGAAATCTGCAACAATTCCATCATTGGCTGCTACACCCCTTTTTACTGCTTCCCTTCCAGAGGCTGAGGCCAGCCCACATTCCTGGCTATCTGGGAGCCCACCTCACCTCCAGGAAAGGCACACCCAGAGCTCCAACAATCACCCTACGTGCTCAGCTGGGTCACTCCTGCAGCAGCTGCCACCAGCACCAGCTCTGCCCTCAGCCAATGGCTTTGAGGCTCTGAGAAATCTGCTTTGAGAACTGGAGACGAAAAAGTGGCCAAACAGAGCAAAATCTCCAACAGACACACTCAGCTTATCATTTCAGTCATAAGCTATTTAGTTTGGTACCTCCACTTTCACCTTTCTCCAGTTATTTCACTGCATGGGAAATACTGCTTAAAAAATTTACATTCCTGCTGGTCCTCGCCTATATTCACATTTGCATTTCACATCCCTGTGCTTCACCTGGAGAAAACCTTGCCAAAACACTCCTGAGCCGCTGAGGCAAAGGAAAACCACAATCCTTTCTCCCATTGCTTGGTTGGAGGGATTTTCAGTGCCAGTAATACATCAATATTTATATCTTATTTCTGCTTTTCATCTGATAGTTATGATTGAAGAAGGTGACTTTGAACAGCAAGTTTACTTTTAACAGCTCCAGAAAACCTTCATAAAGCAGCAGCCAAAAAAGACCAGTTGGGCTCCATTCCAGGCCTCTGGCATAACACTTGTCCTGTGAGCACTGCAGCCAACACTTGGAAATTTGGCTGACACACTCAGGAAAGTGGCTCCCAACACTCTGTGTTTACAAAATTGCCAAGGCTGAGCTTACAGCAACATTCTTGGTTTGTTTATTTGTTTTAAAAGAGAGAACCTGATTTAAGGATTTCTGCCTCACAGGAAAAGGAATTTCTCCAATACTGACTGTTTGGAAGATGGGATGAGCCATTCATTTTTTTATTTGTATTTTTTATTATTTTTATGAAGGCAGAACAAATCCATGGATGGATTTTGCATCAGTTATGCTGATGGTGGGAACTGCAATTTAGCCTTATCTCTCACAGTGCACAAATGTTAGTCCTGAATTAAAAGATTACAAACTGCACTTGTAATCTTCCTTCCCTAGCAGGAAGAACCCAAATCCCACGTTCTTTGCCAGTCCCTCATAGCACACACACTCACACAGGGCTTCCTGAAACCTCCCATCTCTCAAGCTGCCCCTTGAAAACAAAAATCAAACTGTGCCCCATCAGAGCTGAGGATAATTCTGACAGGAGGGGACCTCAGGAGGTGATTTTGTCCAAACCTGTGCTCAGAGCAGCTCATCTCATCCAGGAGATGACAGGACACAATCTGCTTATCTGCCAAGAGCTGCAAAGGGGACCTGACCTCTTAAGGAGGAGTAAATGAAGCCTGAGGAAGGCTCAGCAACACATTCACAACAGAAAAAGATGAAAGGGAGGGCAGGGAAGATTTACTACAGAACTTTCTTTCTTTTTAAACCAGTATTCACTTCCACCCAACAGGAAAACTGGATCAGCTCCAGAAAAGTCAGCACTGCCCCTCCCAGGATCACTGTGGTGCCCAGGGGGATGAGGGGAGCTGGAAAAGCAGCAATTGAACACAGGATCTTCTATAGAGGAGAAAACATCATAAACTCCAGCCATTCACAACATAAGGAATCATATAGACACAGCCTGAACTTCTCGGGTAGGGGGCAAAAAACAGACAACGAGAGGTTGATACTGACTTCTGCCAATCAGGAATAGATGTTTTTAATTTGTTTTTTAAAGAAAAAGGACAGAGAATAGATTGCAAATCCTCCCCACTTCAGTCCATGATTCCAGGCCAAACACCTCTCCATAATCCCCATTTTTGCACCTGGCTTTGGGGACATCACAGGGTTTAGTTTTCCCTGCTGTGACTGCCAAGAGAGCCCAGGGATTGCTCAGGGAGTTTCCCCCTGCTCTGCTACTCACTGCTTGGTGGATGTCAGCCTTCACTGCTTCACTCAGCATCCCCTCAAACACAAAGGAGTCACCAAACTTCTCTGCCTGTGGAAAGAACAAAGCAGTCAACCATTATCATTCATTATTATTCATCAAAGAAATGATACTCTTAGAACCACACTCAACATTTACAGCTTTGCTTTAGCAAGGATAAGAAAATTCAGAGAATCATTAAGGTAGGAAAAGACCTCTAAGACCATTAAGTCCAACCTTTGACCAAACAAATTCTAATAGTGAATTTGAGCTCTCTTGCAGGAAGCTGAACAGAAAATAAGGGATTTTTTTCTCTGGATGTTGTTTTTGTTCAGCAGCCACTGGGCAGATGGCAGCTCACTGAGCTTCTGCACATGTTTTTACTTTTATTAATTAAAAATGCAGTTCTGACTGTCCCAACTGCTTTCAAATGCTACAGTCATCAACCTAATATGAAAGGGCACCTTTCATTCCCCTTATTTTTCCTTTGGGAATCACAGTAAAAGGTTGAGCCTTGTCACTTACTGCTCCACCATCACTAGTACCATGTTTTAAAGTGCTGCTACAACAAAGAGTTAAAAGCAACTCCATTGTTATATCTAGCATTATATAAATCCAAAAGAATAAAACCTACAAATAATTTTGATCAATCACAATACATTCTGCCAAGAGAAAAAGAAGGGAGGTGTAAGTGGAGCACTCAGCTACACCAGCTGAGCCATGAAGTCTGAAACAGAGCCCACGTGATGCAGTTCTACCTGAGAGCTCCAGGAACATTTGGGTAACACCCTCAGGAACAGGGTGGGATTGTTGGGGTGTCTGTGCAGAGCCAGGGGTTGGACTTGATGATCCTTGTGGTCCCTTCCAGCTGAGGATATTCTGTGATTCCACAATTAACCCCATCACACACGTGCTCATCCCAGCAGCTGTTTGCAACAAGCAAGCTTTGTTCCACTCCCAATAGTTAAACTGCCTTTTTTTCATTATTATCCAGCTAAGAAACAGAAAGAGCAGACAAAAGAAGCTCTTCATCCAACCAGAAGGATGCTGTCTTCCAAATGAGAACCAGTTCATCAAGTGAATTCTGCGAAGTGCCTCCTTTGAGATCTGCTCATTACCGAGGCTTTCATTTGCCTGAAAGGGCTGTCCAAAGTTGCTTAGGAACAGTCACCTGTCAGGAGGGATCTGAGCCTCAGGCACAGGTTGCTCCTTTCTGGGAGGAACCTCAACATATTCTTAGTTCATTGTTCCCAGGAACAGGCCCACAATTATCACTGCAGTTGCTATTGTCTCCTCCTTAGGCACAGGGCTCTCTGTCACCAGCAAGGAGCTGTGCTGCAGAGTCCTTGGCCATCTCAGTTTGTTAAACCCCTTCTCCAGGTTTCTATAAAACACGGAAAATCTAACCTGGTTGTACTGTACAAAGAGCTTTAGGACCCAAATGTCAAAAAAACCCAAGCAAACCACCCCAAAATCCCCTGTAGAGACCTGCTGGCATCACCCAGGCTGCAGGGTAGACATGAGTTCAAGTGACAATTATTAAACACAGCAACGAACACCTGACTGTCCTTTCAGCCCAGGACAGCAAGGCCACATAATTCCTTCTCCCCACTACTTCCATCAGAAATATTGGAGTATGCAAATCCCAATCAAGTATTGTGATGTCCTTCAAAAAGAAAAGCCTGGGTTTTTCAGCTGGGATTTTCTGAGGCTGAGAGGAGCCTGGATGTCCTTGTGCCTTACCTCAGTGATGTAGCCTGTGGAATTCACAAATCTCTCAAAGTCCTGGTTGCTGACCTCGTACTGGTCCATGTAGAAGCTGTCAACGTGGACTCTCCGGGCAGGGCCCTCCCCATCCTGCTGGATTTTGGGCTCGTGGGTGCCCATGGTGAACACCCCTCCTGGAATTGCCACCATCTGCACAGCAAACACCACCCAAAATGTTGGCAAAGTGAAGGAGTGAGAAGCCCCACGCTGGTTTTATTCCTCCTGCACCTCATCTTTGCAGGTGGTTTGGAAACAGCATTTTGACCAGCCCATTTGGGGAAACAGCACACCAAAAAGAAATTGGGAACAAAGCCCCATTTACAGCTTTTTTACATGAAGTCTGGGTCATGCTTGTGCTGCATGAGGAGAAACATGTTCTGTTTCCTGTGTTACACCTTGCTGTTATTTCTGAAGTTGCACCACTGCCAGGGTAAATGAGTTCACAGCAGCTCCCCAGCACCTCTCCTGGTTCTCCAGGGCAGCTGGAATGAATATTTGGCATCACCTTACTCATCCCATTTCAGTGTTTCTTCTCCACTGTAGATCTCTCCTGCTTGGGTCTCTCCCAGCAACACCTAAAATTCACACAACTTGCAACTGGCCCATAAAAAATGCTACAAACAACTTCTCTTTTGGACTACCCACATCTGAAGCTGGCTGTGTCCTTGTAACTTTCTCCACTGACAAGAATCTGAGCTCTTATAGACAGTCTGAAACTGACTCCATAAAAAGGCTTCAGGATAAACTTGCTTACATTTTTTAGAACTTAGGAAATGACAACATGGTGCAAAGTTGCACCACTTCCTCCCTTCCAACCTCTCTTCAACCCTCGGTAGCTGAAACAGCTCCCTGAAGAGGTTTCCAAGCCAAGCTCAGAACTCACTGGGCCAAAACCACGTGCAAAATGAACTTTTGTTGGCTCTCCAGTCCTAAAAAAAATGGTGGAAATAAACAATCCTATTTTGTGGGTGATGCAGAGGCCAATTCTTCTCTCACATCTCTGCTAGTAAAGATGTTTTCTAGCTGAGCAGTTATGTTGTGAGCATAATTTAAACTGGCAGTAATTAGCTTTCATCACCTACTGCCAGAGCTGCCAGCTGCAAAAAGAGACAAAGGATTTTGTCATCCTCCAGACCCGCAGTGAACTGCTCAGGTTTGTCACACAAAACATCCATTGATGACGTGGATCTCAAGCACAACGGGGATTATTTAATTCACGCTCTCTAAACATTCTCCGGTTGGTGAAGGGCAGCCTGCAGTACCGGAGTCACCCGTGCTGCTGTTCCTCTTTCACTCAGTGAGTTCCCACACTGCCGGTTGGACACAGCTCTGTCCAAGCTGGTGCAGCCTCCCAGCACTACAGCAGAGGCAGCTGCAGAGGAAGCCCCTCATGTTTTCCTGTTTCCTCCGCGAGGCAAGAGCGAGACGGGGCCAGAAGCAGCACCCGCGCCCAAGCCCAGTTTCCCAGCGGTTCGGCCCACTCGCCTATAATTTAATTGAAGTTGCTCCACAGCAGCTCCCCGGCTGCTCGTTATCCCGAAGGAGGCCGTGCTCCGCCGGGGCCGCCCCACGGCCCGGCCCGGCCCCTCATGTGGCGGAGCTCCCGCCCGGCTCGGC